>JAAXOA010002686.1:0-12732 GCA_036561885.1 Salina celebensis
AGTTATTATTAAATGAAAGTTAGAGTGACGATGATAACCAGTAATAAATGTGGAAACTGTGTGCCATGTGTCAGGAGGATGATTATGCAAACATCATGTAGGTGTATGAATGAAAGGGTGATAATGACAGATAACACGGTGTTGGTACGTGAAAGTTTTCGTATTTTCGTAAGAGATGTGTGGGAGTTGTCAGAGAATGTCTGAGCTGTTTTTATGCTGTCTGCTGATTAGTGCTGTCCTGCAAACCAGGGTGCAATTTTGGTAGTGTAGTTTTGAATAAGGAATCTCCTGTATTTTCTGCTATTTTCCATATTGGCACAATACTATATTACAAAAACTTGACTTGATAAATTAAGTTTCAAACGTATCCATTTCCAAATAGGTGTGTCTGCTCATTTTGGGCTTACTTTAATCTCATCAAGCTGTCTTGATAACTCAAAAATTAAAGACCCCATACGAGGTCTATCTGTGTTTGATATATCTGTGGTATTACAGAGAAAATCCAACTTTCGCCATAAGTTGAAGCTGATCTTCGGGACATAATTCCAAGAGTAGTTGAAAAATAGTGTAGCATAATTGTGGTATATGATAGTATCTTACTGATTCTCCACCATTACTAAACCTGAAGTTAACTGTGATTTTGTGTTTATCAATTACGGGAAAATTTTACATACTACTGCTAGCTCCCTCAACACTATGCATCACAATGCATTCAGACGAACACAAAACAAATCCTGCGTTAAGTATTTCCTGCTTGAATAAAAATACTTAAGAACTACAATAATGTGAGTAAGGTTCTTACAGAGACTTCTTTATTGTTAAAAATATCTTCGTGAGTCAACGTGGGAGTATTCCTTATACTGGATATCCTGAAGTAGTAGTGCAATATAATGACAAAAATATTGGTTAGTAGCATATAGAATGCCATTTTCTAAACGCCTGCTAGTTTCATGGTGTTGTTTACTTTCTCCAATCTGCATCTTGATATAGGGCTGCCGACAGTGATGGTAAGATTTGATGAAATGTTCCACTGTTGCATTGGTCCGGTTGCATAACTACTTTTAGGTCTGTCTGTAACTAATTTATTGGTGTGAACCTGTAAACAATACATGAATGAGATATATAGTTCATCAGTTTTGTTTTCAAAGTCCCTCCCGTTTTTCAAGGGGATGATGTATATCACCTGGAAAGTTGCAATTTTATTGAAAGTTATATTGGAGGCACTAAAAATTTCGGGTGAAGGAACACCATTAAGTTAAAAACGTTGACGTGTGTATAATACATCTGATAATATAATGCATCATAAAATTTTGGGTCTAAACTATTCTTCCAAATGCATCAATGTTTTTGCATTTTGAATATTGAGTGGGGCCTGGGGACCTGGGTGGAAAGTGGTGGACCCTTGCGCGTGACCAATTTAAAGCGGGTTAAATATGAGCAGGATTAATATGTGCAGCACCTAATTTGGTCCAGGGTCAGTTCTTTTATGAGTAAACTTATAATGTACCATGATTTTGGTGACTCATCATGACTGTTTTGACTGTTCGGGTTTGCTGTGTGACGTTTGCATTTTTTTTAAAGGTTATAGGTGTTATCATTCATTCAAGCTCGGTTGAAGGCGATGATTGGCTAAGCTCAATAATTTCTTTAATTAAGCTCTCAGTGTGTGGTGTTCGTGCCTGCGCAGACTGGGCTGCCGTTGCGAGAGCATTGGTTTCATATACTGGTTCTAACTGTTTCATGATTAATTTCTTGACATCTGATTCTGATATATTCAGGCGTTCAAAGGTAGTTAGCACCCCTTTCTCGCATAATATGCTAAAATATAAGCCTTACGACATTTCAAGTAAATGAGCAGAAACTTTGGCAGCTGCTGCTAATTTTCAAACATATGACCAAAATGTATTGGTTTTAAATATTGAAAAATGAATGCAACAGCAGTAATTCTGTAGTTCTGTAGTAATTCTATCTGCTAATTCGGTTCAGAGGTGAAAGAATCAGATGTGTATCACATTCCCTGTCCGAGCGTGAGAACTTTAAGTAGAGGGATTGGTCTGATTGCATTACTGCTTTTAGGTCTATTTAAACCTAAGAAGTCGGTGCGTGCCTGTAAACAATACGCGAAATATGTAGTTAATCAGTCGTGTTCTAGAAAGCCCTCCCGTTTATCATGGGAATATTGTATATCACCTGGAAATGTGCAATTTCGATGAGTGTTATATTTGAGGGACTAAACATTTCGAGTGAAGAAACTCAATTAAGTTTAAATCGTTTACGTAAATTTGAAACATTTGGTAATATGTATATAATGCATTATAAAATCTTTGGTCTACACTATTCTTCAGAATGGATCAGCGTGTTTTGCATTTTGAAGATGCAGTGGAGCCTGGGGACTTGAGTGGAAAGTGGTGGAACATTGCGGGTGACCATTGGATTGTTGTTGTTGGTTAAATACGAGCATGGTTATAATGTGTAACACCTAATTTGGTTCAGGGTCAGTTCTCATAAAAGTAAAGTTATAATGTACCATGATTTTGGTGAATCACCATGGATCAATAATTTTTGCTGGAATGCCGGATAACATTTAAGGTCAGGTCAACAGCGATATATAGGCAATTATCTCCATATAGATCTTTTGTAATTGAACTGGTAATCTAAAGCAATTTACTAATAGAATTCGACGATACATGTGTTAAAAACCTTAAAAGAAATTGAAGCTACGATAAGTTTGAATTGGTTCCGAACCGGTAAAAATACATGTACTTAAATAAACTTAACTTAAACTTATTTTATAATACTGTATGTTATGTTTTTAGTAAAATATTAACTATAAAATGCCATACACAATATGTCATTTTTGTTGTAATCTTTTGGAATTTATGATATGAATGTGCGCAGTTAAAAATTAGCTTCAATATTAAAAATAAAGAAATCAAATGATTTTGAAATAGACACAGAAAGCCGAGTTAAGATCGTGTTTTTTTAAAATCATGTAAAACACACTACAATGACTTATGAAGCTTGTATATGGGTTTACTTCGAATTGCAGCATTAAATACGATTACGATTACCAGTAACTTAGTGTCACTGTAAAGCCTAACGCATTTCGAAGAATACCTAGCTCATAGCGTTGTCGTTGGTGCGGATCTCTCTGGAGAGAAGACGGTCCCGGATCCCGGAAGGATAAAGCGTTGTACTGTTGTGCTATTATAACGTAGTCTTGGAAACGTTTCTTTGAAGACCACCTATGTTGCATTTTTATTTATGAGACTAAAATATATAAAAAATAGCACTAAATTGGTCAAATTCAACACTATTGGCCCACATCAGGGCTCATGTTTGTCATTTTAGTTTTATAAATAAAACTGCAGCATGGCGAAAATAAATAAACTTGTAAGAAACGAAAATAAACCAAAAAATTATTTGGATTTGAGATCGAGCTGAGTTGTAGCTTCTGTACTTGTAGTTTTCTAAACTAGGAAGTTTCAAGGTTCTTAGGCTGGACAAATTACTTCCACCGAAGATTTTTGGTTAATCCCCACCTGTGCCAAATCCGACGACAAGGTCAGTAACTGATTCTGGTGGTTTGAAACGCTCATCCATTTTGACTGTTGGTAGGTATATTGAGTATCTTCGCAAATGTTTTTGAGAACTCAAACGTTGGCTGTGGTTTGGTAAACTGGGTCATATTCCATCTGTACTACCAAACACCTTCAGTTTTAACCCGAGCAACCGTTGATGTTTCGTCTGTAGTTGGCTGTCAACTATCCAGTTAATTGTAATTTTGACAATGTTAATTCCGTGTTTCTTAAGAGATTCCGTTTGACAAAAAGATTGCTGTTTCCTCATTTGTAGAAGTTGATTGTACTCCAAGCAGAATAAAGCCGTTGAAAGGACGACTTGAAGGAACTGACGCACTTTTTGTGAAACCAAAAACAACTTTAATACAAGATCTCAACGTGAAAAATTTGAATACCGCTTTCCTCCAGCTCTTAAAAACCAGACTTAGTGCTAAAACATCCCTATGTTTGATTCCTTGTATCACGTACTTCCTAATTCCATCAAGACGCAACGCATTTAAATAATTAAGTTGACGGTAGACGATGTCAAAAACCATGAGTTGCAAAAAAATGTATCCAATAATTTCGTTTACATGCAAAAACCCGTTGAGTAGGTAAATCATACCCTCATTCTGAACATGTATAACATTGATACTGTGTATATTTTGGATTTCAGATAAATTTTTGAGTTTTTCTCTACCTGGTGTCTTGGTGTCCATTGGATAGCAAAAGTGCTGTAGAAAATAATATATACTTTGTTCTATAATGCTAACAACGGTAGAATGAAATTCCCGTTAAAAATCGGTAATTGTAAATAACAAAAACATCAAGAAATGTTTATTGGTCAGAATGACATGGTTGAAATACATAATATACGATCAATCAATTTATTGCCTAAATTTTTTCATTAAGGTTTCCTTGAAAGAAACCAATAAGATTATATACTACATACATCTTATTTGAAAAAGGTATCCTAACTAAATTATTTTAATTACTTATATGTAATATTGTTTGTTCGTTACGACCATTAAATACGCTATTATTACAACCGTATACATGTCGGTAAAAACAGTCGTTTAACACCTCCTGGCTTCCTCGACTAAATGACCAATTCGAGACCAGAAGCGTTAATAATTTTACCACCGTATGATTACGTGGCATTGGAGGTCTAATATTTTAACCACCGCATATATCGGATAGAAATTCATGTGAGAATTCATTGAATACAAGGCTATATTCCAAAGAAAAAAATTCTCGTGATTTATCCTGTACGCAACGAAATAATTAGTCATTCAATTACGTTTCACATTACACAATTTTGATTTTTGCCAGTTCAATAATATAACAAGTAATTTCATGTATGCTTTTCATAAAATGGTTTACAATTAGCCAACGCCAACAGTTTTACTTGCATCGCAAAATATTATAGGCGATAAAGTTTTCATAATTTTGCTCAATCCTTTGTTCTAGCACGAAGAGTAATATATGGGAATTATTTTATGCTTATAATCAACATAATAATACATAAATAAATCCTAAGCTACGGATTTGATGTACTGATTTTTAGACCTGACTTGGATTCAGTGATGCTTCATGCTAAAGATTTAAAATTGTGGGAGCTGAACAAATTTCAATCCAGAAAACAACCAAGCGTTATACGACAACTCGGTTGACGTCATAATACCCTAATATGTCAACCTCCGGTTGAACACTTTGACGAGATTCCTGGCGGAAAACAACTTTGACTCTCTGCAGATAGCTCGAGTTTTACCGACGGGGTGTCAAATTATCAGCATTTATGGTGATGATTTATGGCTTAGCTATCGCTTCAAATGATGAAGAAACTATTCGTAGCGTCCTGGAGAAAATCCAGAGAAAGTTCGAGACTACCGTAACAACAGGGAAACCTATCTTGGCATCAAAATCTGTCGTTATTCGAATATGCCAAAAGAAGATTATCAAAGATCGTCTCGCCAAACACGGATTATCTCCGGCATGTCCATGCAGCCCAACCGAAATTGGCCCACTCACATGCGTGTCGTGTGTATCGCACTCATGATTGTATCACTATCGGGAAATTCAAGTGGTTCTTTCGCAAATACGACCAGAAACATTTTTGAAGCCGCACCCAGCGTGCCAAAGTACTTGAAAGAGAGCACCGAACTGTTCCATCCTGTTACCTGCTGTGTACACAAACGACTTCATTCCATCTGCCTAGTCTGACGCTGATTTTGTATCGCTTCTAGAATTACTTTCTTTCCTGGAGACACCCTGTGTCTTGGATGTCTACAAAACAATCCATTGCTCCAGCCTCATGCGAAAGAGAAAACACATCTCTTTTAGCAAAACCAACATTGTTCATGTAAAATGGCATGATTGATATTTTATCTATTATCAAATCGATCGAAGGAGATTACGGCAAGTGAAAGAGAAAAAGTTCCCATTTCCTCAATATATCATAACAAAAGGGGAGATATCTATTTCTACCAAGATAACGTTCATAAGTACTGGAGAGGTAACCAGACACATTCTTAATGATCTCAGATAAAAACTACAATATGACGCCAAAATTAAAAATAGTTGTATATCACTAGCGGAATTTAAATTTTAGAAATGAAGCGTCATGAAGGATTCCTCGTCCCCAGCCGAAAGCCGTGGAATCCCCATTTACCGTTTTTCTCCACACCATTATGCAAGGGGAGCCATCTATTTTAGCAGGGATTTTTTGCCCCCAGAACAACCGAGTTCATAAGTACGTAGATTGGGAGATAACTAGGGACAAACTAATAATCTCAGTTAAAAACTACAACGTGGCGCCATTGATTATCTTCATTCATAAGTATATAACAGTGGGTATCTTACACATGAAAAATAGCCTTCATATGAATACAACTGTTTTACCAGCATAGCTACCTTTTCTGACCCGTCCCCATAAATACCCATTACGTGGAAAAGTTTTTTAGCTCTCAGCGAAAACCGCAATCAAGCTGATTAATTCATACTGAACGGTAGGATTACATAGCCGTGAACAAATAAAATGTACATTATATATTTAAATATTTGAAAACCTAATAATGATGTTTTCAACAATGTGATCGAATGCTTTTTGCCACCCAAACTGGCTTACAATCTGCATTGCTACAAACGGCGTTTATACAAATTGTCAAAAATCTTCTCCTTACAATCACCATTCTCACACAGCTCTGAACTTGTTTCTGTCCTTTGTGCAAACGAAAGAGTGGAACAGAGACTTTGGGGAAACAAGTGATTCAGCGAGTTCCCAAATTAGACATTTGTTGAATTTACCAAATTACTTAATTATTATTACCTTACGAATAATTATTACCTTACGAATAAATAAAACTAAATCCGACCAGTTCAGTTGCTCAACTAACTTGTAGTTAGAAGTTGGCCAATTCGTAATTTAGGTTCTGTCTCTCCTTTAGGTTGCCTTGTTTCAATGCTATCAAGTGTTGATACGTCCCTCGTATTGCTATTTTAATGTTCGCGCATTAAACAATTCAATTATAAGTGTGAAAAATTTAAACGATTTTTTGCTACTCTGACCATAATATAAAACCAAGATCCTATACGTTAAGAGTTAAGTTTTGGCACGGTAGAATATACTCAGGTAAATAGAGTCAACCCCGTACTAGCGTCGCACTACCTTCACGAACTTGGCGAAGTTGACGCTAGATGGCTCTGTGTGAAGAGTCGCTAGCATTTACATCACTGGATACAAAATCCAATTTCTTCTGCCTGAAGGAGATTCCTCCAAAGTCTCCGCCCATAATTGATCTAGACGATGTGGAAACCGGAATGGCGACCATGCGTCTGGAGGAGATGAACAGGTCCCGGGCTGGAGAGAAGAAGAAGAGAAGATTTTCAAACATTTGGATATTTCAGTTTGTGGGGAGTGTGAGCGGGTGACGGCCAGCTTGACACATATGATTCAAGAGTTGGACGTTCTGGAGAAACAGATTTTTAATTGAGTTGGCCGGCTGGAGGAAGTTCTCAAGGTTTCTTAGAAGGATCCAATCAGGAAGGAGGGAATATTTCGAGGAAAGTTGAGAACTCCTGTGGATATTCTCCATGGATCAATTGCCTACGTTATGAGGAAAGCCACCGCTGACAAATTTAAGATTGTAATTAAAACAAAGAATGTTTATTACAAATCGATCTAGTAAGTAAATTTTATTTATTTACTTTTCCAGGTGTGGAGCACCCATACAAACCGAGTCACCCCCACGTTCCGGTAGCGTCCCCACCACCGCCTCCACAAGTTGCTTCTCCCGCCCCTGCTTTTTTATCGTCAACAACGACCCCATCACCTCCACCATCCTCCGGAAATATCCAGCTGCTAACTATAGTAGCCAAGTTGGTTGTTCAATCGAAGTACATATTATGTGAGATCTGTGACCTCGTGACGAGTTTACAAGATAACTCCCGGAAGCAGCACAACCTCCGAGTAATTTCTGCCTCCACCAATCCGTTAAAAGCTGTCGCAAGATATTATGGATGCTACGGTCTGTTAAGGATTTATTGGATCAGAAGCAACTAAAAACTTTAATTGAATCTCATCTCTTCTCCAAACTCTTCTACATGGGTGTTATTTATACACAGGCGAACAAGAAGGATCTACTACCGGCGAATAAAACTTTTAAATCTGCTGACCGATTACTTCTTGGTTCCTGCTACTCACAAGATGCATTTAATCAACTGGAATGGCTTGATGTATATGAATACAACATTTATTCTACACTTTGTTTAGCGTTTAAAGTGCGTATAGAGCGATCTCCTGCTCCGTTTTATGGAATGTTAGTTGAAATTGCGATCAGTTTTCATGAAACAAGAAAATCGAGAAGGGTTATAATTGACCGATCACTATGTCCTGACTATTTAAGTTACCAACTCACCAATGCGTGGTATAAGTTGCCACCCGGGATTACTACAATCGAGTCTTATCCAGTATTCAAAAATAACCTGAAAGCATGGATTATTCAATCAAGGCCTAAATGGGAGACTGGATGTGATTTGTCTTGCATTGACCAAGTTATAGAAAATATAAAGAATCTTTATTAATAATATATTTTTATGTAATTTAACAATGAATATTTCAATTTTAATTACCTGTAAACAATTTAAAATTATTCCATCTTATAAAATGTAATACTCAAAAACGTATATCAGTGAACTCCCCTGGTACTGGGATGCTGATATGTATTAAACTATTAATCCCAGGTTAGCTTGACACATTTGTGAAATGGATATCCCCTCCAAGGAGGACTGTTCCAATCCCACCGACCGAAAATGCTAGGCCCCTATGATCTCTGCCAAGATTCCCCCCACCTTCTCAGACGACCTCCACTCCACGTGTTCTGACAGTGAACACGAATTTACAACCCTGGAGCGGTTCGATAAGCACATTCAATTGTTTTGCTAACACCGTCCGTCCAGCTCCTCCACTGCTGCTTCTCTTCCAAAGAGGTTTCGCCCGAGCATTTCAGCTGGAAACCCTCCTTGTCCAGTTTTCCATTCAGTTGTCGCCCACTCGCCAAGTCTAGCGAGACGCCGCCGCAGCAGCCCCAGTGTAGTCCTCACCCCTTAAACTCCTAACATTCTCACAACATTCTCACTCGCCGAATCGCTCCCACTTCCTGTCCCGTAAGACCAACAACAAGGCCATGTTTGAATGTGAATACTGTGGAAATGTTTTGTCGGGCAGTGCAGCCCTGGAGCGTCAAAAATGCGTCAATTCCACCTCCAGAAAACTCGTCTCCACTAGCAGAAAAACCTTCAACTCCACCTCCAGAAAAATCGTGCAGTTCAGCCCTGGAGCGTTAACAACGCGTCTAATCCACCTCCATAAAACTCGTCTCCACTACCAGAAAAACCTTCAACTCTTCCTCCAGAAAATAGGTCACTTTAACCCGGGTAAACTCAAACAATTACATTTAACAAGATGTTTTAAAGCTACTAAAATTACTTGTTTTTATCAATTACTTATATTATTGACTTTGTATGTTTTTAATGGGGCAGCAGCTGGGAACTGCACACCGAGAATGTTGAGCTCAGCGAATCTACTGATCGCGCCATCTCACTGTGGATGGGTGCTTTTTTTCGGCAATTCACGTTCCTATGCGACGCTTTATTTTTCATGCTTTTTATGAAAGTCTAGCTACCATTGTAGTATATCATGGTTTTGGTTTCATCCTATTTGGTCCTCAAGACTCCTGGGGTTTTTTAAGTTTAAATATGAAATCTCCAAGGAATATGCTTCATAATTTTCCAAACATCAAATTTGTAAAACAACACAATTCGTTGTAAATATTTTTAGGTATAATTGGTCTGAGGATGACTCACAGCTAAGGAGTCGAAACGTTACCGATTAAAGTTTACTTGTTTTATCAAGGTATCCTCAATTATCGTTTAAATCATGTCAAGTTAAGAGTTAAGAGTATCAGTTAAAATGGATGCCTTAAATTCCTGAGCATTATGTAATGTATTAAAGACACAACAGGGTAATAATTGAAACACACTTACGCACGAATTCTTCTGATATATATCTACTTTTAAATCCAGCAACTAAATCGAAAGGATACGATATTGTACGACAGGTAGAGACTCGTACCAACCAACAGGGAATTACATATCATGAATGCGTGTGTAGGCATTTGTTGCACAACCATTTGACGCCAGAAGTAAATCTGGAACTGCTTTGGATAAAAATCCTATATGCAAAGTAGAGTGGAAGTATGTTTTTATAATCTCAATTTCTGACAAATTATAGTCTCTGGCCGGTAATTCCGCCTGCAGGTTTTATCACTAAAGCCACGGTGTCTTGTTTTGAATCCTCTGATTTCGAATCCAAACGTTATAGGTACATCGCTTGTCGTTCGTTCGACAGGGTAGACATAAGAACAAGGACTACGACCTTCACGTTAACAACTGAGTAAGAATAAGTATCCCCCTAGCAATTGTTTAATTTTCGCGATGAACCAGATCGTACATGCTTGATAATGTACTTCAGGTGTTATAATACGTACTATGACACAATACATGATAAGCATGTTTGCTGCCAGATAACGAGCTGCTTTGGAAACAAATGGCGACCCACGTATTAAAGTGAACCGAACATGATACATCTTTGACTCTGGAGTTAAAACGCCATGCCGATTTAAAAATAAATTGATTATCTACGTCCATTGGCAGAGACTACTCGAAGGTTACGCACATGTGAAGGAAGGGAGTCATGAGGAGTCACAAATACGGATTCTGATAAAGTGTGTACAATAACTGTCAACCTTGTACATACACGTTTCAAACAGTCTTTATACTTTGTCCTTCTTTACCCACACTTGTTTTTCAATCCTCTGATGAACTAAGAGTTCAAAACACTGTTGTTTCAAAACAAATAAAATAAGGCAAATTCAAAATGTTATTGTGTACGGACGTTGCACGAGGTCAGGCGTGAATTCAGTATAAACTCACTTCATTTGTAAACCGAAAATTTCAGGGAATGATCAACAATAAGAAAACAACTACTTAGGAATGCAAACAGTTGCGCACACCTACGTAAGCTTGAAATAATGACGCTATAGTATCTAGCCACGAAATTTGAAACCGTTCGGTGCACGCAGAAGTAAAATTACATTAAGTACTTCGCCAAAGACCGTAATGTTGGTCTTTAGTTGACCACAGACAGCACACACTTTCTTCGTTACAATCTCGTACGATGAAACTCATCTAGATCCTTAACGACATACAGAAGATAAAACTAATTTTTGTTCAGTCGAATTTATAATCTGAACCAATCCGACCAAGCGCCACATTGCTCTTCGTAAATTTCAGTTGTTTATGGCCGAGACACTGTTTTTGTTGCGAAAACCCGGTCCGAACTTCATAAATCTGTCATCAAGCTAGCGCGGGAATAAAAATAATCATATGGATTACTTTTTTGAAACTCCTGTTAACACCCATAATTAACTACTATGTCACGTAATTAACTACTACTCATGCGTTAATTAAAGGTAAGTACCCATGCATTGCGTGACAGATAAGGCATTCATTTTACAATCTGATTTCTGCTGGAATAACGAAGCAACAAATTCTTTGGCAACGGATACCTTGAGATATATAATTCTTATAAATACCTCGTCTCATTTTTGCTGGCTGCCCACTATTCGCTCATAATCAGTCCGTTTTTTTCTTCAAATTTACGATCAGACCCGTGAACGTCCTACAACCTTAAGTGTAAATATATCATGAATCTGACGGATACTCAACATAACATCATAAGCAAGTTCATGTATGTTTTTCATAAAACTTTCATACACAAAGCCAACGCCAACAGTTTTACTTCCATCGCAGAAGCATTATAGGCGATAAAGTTTTCACAATTTTGCTCAATCCTTTGTTCTAGCACGAAGAGTTATATATGAGAATTACATATATGTATATGAAAATAACTACATAAATCGTAAGCTACTGATAAGATATACTGATATACTGATTTATAGACCAAAAAATGGATTCAGTGATGTGTCATGCTAACGATTTAAAATTATGGAAGCTGAACAAATTTCTATCCAGAAAACAACCAAGCATTATAAGCGAACTCGGTTGACGTCTTAATACCATAATATGGATACCTCTGGCTCAACACTTTGAGAGACTTTCCCGGATGAGAACAACTGTAACTCTCTGCGGAAAGCTCGGGTTTTACCGACGGCATGTCAATTATCAGGATTTATGGTGATGATTGATGACTCAGATATCACTTTCAATGATGAAGAAACTATTCGTGACGTCCTGGAGAAAATCCAGAGAAAGTTCGAGACTACCGTAACAACAGGGAAACTTATCTTGGCATCAAAATCCGTCGTTATTCGCATATGCCGTTTAAGAAGATTATCAAAGATCTTCTCGCCAAACACGAATTATTCCGGGCATGCCCGTGCAGCCCAATCTGAAGTTGGCCCGCTCACATGCGTGTCCTTTTTCTCGCCCTCATGGTTGCGTCGCTATCGGGTAATTCAAGTAGTTCTCTCGCAAATACGACCAGGAACATTTTGTAGTCGCACCCAGCGTGCCAAACTACTTGAAAGAGAACACAAATCTGTCCCATCCTGTTTTCTGCTGTGTACACAAACAACTTTATCCTATGTGCCTA
>JAAXOA010002687.1:0-12732 GCA_036561885.1 Salina celebensis
CCGGCTTGTAACACCCGGTTAAGCATAACGCAGTAGCACAGCATAGTAGCCAGCACTATTGTTAGGAAGGTACGCCGCCCCGCTCGCCTGACTACAGTAGCAAAGCTACAAGCCATTTCATTGACGATCCTGCCACGAGATCTTTCCGCCGCGCGGTTTTCTTCAGCGAAGCTCGCGAGAAGAGATAACAGAAGCGTTCTTTTTTTCTTTCTCTCCCTGCCTGCTCCACCTCGACAAGCTACGCAGTTGCTTTGCTTGTGGGAACAAGCCAGTCCCGATTCTCAAGTGGAACACACCAACACGGAATCAACAACAGCCGCCATTTGTATTTTTTCTCGTTCTCAATGTGAAAAATAAGTTTTAATTAAAAATTAAGTTTTTCAAAGTGAACAATTAGTGAATTTGGGGGAAACTTCGCAACAACTAGCCACAAACAATTACTAAACAGTTTCAGTGCATATTATAGTGAAAAATTGAACAATCCTGACTGAAACAAACTGTGAAAGTGCACTAACTAACACTGATTAATTAAATTCGTTTAAGTTATTCAGTTTAATTGTTTTACAATTGCTTGTTGGCTTTGAAAGTGAAAGTTACTGAACTGATTGTTATTAATTGAATGTTGACTTGAAGTTAAAAGTTCACTACTGACTGTTTCCCACTTGATTGTTCACTGATTGATCGTTAAAACCTACTAAATGTTGAATTTGACAGTTCTTTGAAAGTTTTTGAAAGTTACTGAATGTTCTTTGAAAGTTACTGAATGTTCTTTGAAAGTTACTGAATGTTCTTTGAAAGTTACTGAATGTTCTTTGAAGGTTACTGAATGTTCTTTGAAGGTTACTGAATGTTCTTTGAAAGTTTTTGAAAGTTTTGTTTGAAGGCTTTTTTTGCCAATTCATTGACATTACTGGTTCTATGAACTTTGAACGTTAATTGCGATTATAGTTGATTCCCCTTCTTGAGAGTTTAGATAATTTATGAAGTGCCTTACTAACTGTTTGAATGCGTTACAACTATTTATCGCCAGCTACTAATTGAATACTCTAAACTCAACGCGTTCCTGTAATACCTGCCGTCGTTTTCAACCACCATCTGACGCCACGACGCCGCGTGTGTCTGTGATTGACCGCAATCGTAGAGCCTTCTACCACCGACAACAAAATCATCGTATAAGGTCAGAAAGAACATAAAATTTTAAAAAACAATACAATTAATGTGTACACCTAAAGGAAAAACATAAAATCATTAGTAAAGAGTATTGGATAGTTTCTAACTTTAGCCATAATTTGAAATAAATAGTTTCACTTGGGAAACTTTGATTTTTGTTATGCTTAACTAGATTTTTTCCTTTCAACTCAGTTTTCCTTTTCCCGAACACAATTACCATGATAATACCCTAGTTTTATGACATGAGCAGTAAAGATTTAAACAAGACACTAAGAGAAGACGAATTTCTAGACATTGAGGAAGGAATAGATTAAAGTCATAACGTTTCGAATGCTGTTGTTCGTTATAACGTAAAGTTCTAAACTTGTAGACAACACCATTGCGATCAGGCTAGGTTAAAATACCATGAACAGTTGGCTTTGAAGCCACTTTCAAATCCACCAATTTTTCGGGGCTAATTGAAACTCACGTAGATTTAAACGATAGCATGCCTGACGATCAACAACACACCGGTGCTGGGGCTAGCGCCGCCGCACAGCAGCCACCACCGCAAAACCCACCTCACAATCCTGATAGATACGTAGGCTTTAGGGTAGATGACCCCATTCTTGCTAGTCTTTCCCAAGAACAATTCGCATACATTAATGAGTATGTCACTTCTTTGACTACTCAATCTGCGCATCAAACTACCACACCAAGTAGGCCATCTACTAACATTCCCCAGACCATCGAAGTCACGAACATCAACCCCAGAATAGACCCTCCTTCTTACAACCCAAATACAATGACCTCAGATATATTCTTCATGAAATGCGAGAATTTTTTCTCCAGCCAAGGAATAAAGCCACACATGTATCATACAGCCTGTCACACACTCATGAAAGGGAATATGCAATTATGGTACGACAACATATCTGACAACATCACATCATGGGATGATTTCAAGTACGAGTTCAAACAACGCTTTGACAATGATACGACCCAAGACCGTCGCAAATACATATTAATGACTAGGCAGCAAACGTACCATGAGTCTTGTGAGCAGTTTATCCTAGAGATGGTTAATTTGGGTAAACAAGTCAACCCCAACGATTCAATTCACAAGCACGTTAAGAGAGCCTACGACAAGCTTATCCCTACCATACGACTTGCAGCTGGTAATTTGGATAACATGTCAATTAACTCTGTATTGGAGATTCTTTCTTCTACATATAACAGCATTCGTGAAAACGATCGTTTGCATGGAACGCATACCCGCTTACCACCACTTTTTGGCTACAGTGCAACAAACTTTCATGGTTATGAACAAAGACAAAGGTCAAACTCATTCCCTCGAGTGTCCTTTTAACCCACATCATTTCAATCTTAACCTGTCCCTAAACCCGTGCAAATAACTAATCAACAATTTGTCCCATATTTTCAACAACAAAGGTCACCACCGGCCCAACTTTTCATGCAAATCCGCCCCCTATTCCACAACAACAATGCCCCAGGATCAGTAACGATTTCGACGCTAGAACCTAAGCTGTCCCCTTAATTGCCCACGTCAAAAACCCAAGGAATATATTAGTTTCATTGGTTTATGTGGTTTTTATTCTGACTTACGACTGACATGACTTTCTGCCTTATTAAAGGTTTTGCTATGATTGCTGAACCTCTTTCCAAACGTACGCGAGTTTTTAGTAAATTTCATTGCACCGATGAACAGTAAAACGCATTTTTAGCATTGAAACAGGCAATTCTAGAAGATGTTGTTCTTGATGGCCTTGATTATGAAAACCCAATCAGGCTTATTTGTAATGCGAGTGACGTAGGAATAGGATGCTTTATTGCTACTATAACAGATGATAAGAAGGATCAGTTGCTATCGCAAGTAGGGTTTTAACCACAGCTGAAAGAAAATTAAATACTACGCAAAGGGAAGCATTAGCTATTACATTTGATTTGTTAAAATTTGGAAATTTCTTAAGTGATGAACAATCCGTATCTACACCGACCATAAAGCGTTAACCTACATTAGGAACCCAGGAAAAGAGAAAGAACGTAGAATAAACACATTTTCAAATTTACTCGAGGAGTTTGATTGTGAAGTTTGTGATAAAAAAGGTTCTCAGAATAGAGTAAGTGACGCGTTATCTCGTGCGGTATACCCAAACGCTGTCGACGAAACTGATCATTTCGATGACACTCGGGATGTTATATACATGCCTTTAGTATGTACTACATTTGCGGATAGTTTATTTGATCGCATAAGACATGGACAAGCTAATGATTCTAACATTAAAAAAGTTATGAGTAGCCTTGGATCCAGCTCTCATAGTAAATATAAAATTGTGGATAGAATCTTATATCGCGAAGTTGTTGGTTTTGATACTACACATGAAGCGAAAACGAATGTTGCAAGTTCTTGTAGAAGACCATCCAGTTCGGATGAAGTAGCCCAAGTAATGCAGAAAAGAAAGACTTGCAGAAGACCGTCCGAAAGAGACGAAGTAGACCAAGTAGACTCGGGAATTTTATTTGTTCCAGTAGTTCCTGAGTGCTTGAAATATGACATTATGTGTCTGTTTCATGAACCACCAGAAATGGGACATATGGGGGTAAAAAAAGACGAAAAACGCAATTAAAACGCGATTTTTCTGGCATAATATGAATTAGGATATACATACATTTATAAAATCATGTTTGCAGTGTCAAGAACATAAAAGGGAAAACAGAAAGAAAAGGTTTATTAGGAGAACTTCTGCATGCAACTAGAATTTTTGAAGCGGTATTTATAGACTTTGTGGGCCTTTGTTTCCTAGAGACGGGAGATGTGACCTTGGACGGAAGTGACTTACCGTGAGAAAGATCGACGAAAACGTCTATAAAATGATCAAAAAACTAATATGCATTCGTGCTTTGTTCTTCTCTTTTTTTCAGTATGTCCAAACAATCAAAGGCAGAAGAGTTTTGGCAGGGTCGAAATGCTAGCGCCCGCCTTGGTCTGAAGATAGCGAAACTTGATGATGTTGCATTTCAAAAGCGTTTGGAACTTAACTCGAAGTCAATCTTTATCCCACCGGAACATCCGTCATCTTGGGACATTCCAGCATGGAAATTAACAGAAGAACAGCTGAAGCCGATAGAATTAAAAGATAAGTCTTTCCACTTCATTGACACAATCGAGTTGTTCGAGTTCATGAGAGACCATCTTTATTCTCAAAGAGTTATTGCAATTGACTGTGAATTTGGCGATGAGTACAGTTTTCTTTCAATCACCAGCATTATCCAAATTTCTACCAGTACTCATGATTTTATTGTAGATTCAATTTTGTTGTACAATGCAGTTGAAGAAATGTTGAGCGATATTTTACTCCATGAAAATATTCTTAAAATTGTTTTTGGTACTCAGGATTCCAAAGAGATTTCAATCTTCGTATGTTTCCCGTAATTGATTTTCAAAAAACACGTTCTTGAATCATTTTTGTATGATGACATTCCCCCCAAAGAAAGAGTCATTGTTGACAAACAATTCCAATATTTTAATTGGCGGCTCAGACCTATTCCATTAGACGCACTTAATAACGCTAGGCTTGATTCACAACGTTTGCTAGCTTGTTGGGAAAAATTTAAAGTGAAACACTCAAATTTCTTGAAATCCCCGTCATTTTCTTATAAACACCATCGCGAATTAATGAAAAAGTCCTATAGATTGCCTAAGATTCATGAGTACAACTTTTATTTCAACAAGGGATGGGAAAAGTTATCAGAACAAACGAAAACACAATTCGATTCTAAAGACACTGAAATTTTCTTAAGCGTTCACAATTGGCGAGTCAACACAGCCAGATTACTTGACTATAATCTTCGGAACATATTTTCCAACAAAGATTGCTTTTTGATTAGCATCTTGAAGCCTAAAACGATGGAGGATCTAGAGAAAATTTCTAATAAAATATCTGCATTGGATTTATCCACTAAAACATCTCTTTTGTCACTGCTCAACAGATTCGAATCGGTCAAAACAGCCACAACAACTGCCGTGCAAAATGAGCCATGTAATGATGCTACTGATGAGCCAATGGATGTTGCTTTTGATGAGCCTAAGGACGGGACTTCTGATGAGCCACCTCAACCGGCCCCACCAGCCGCGCTGGCTAACTCTGTACAAGCCGAAGTCGTCACACTCATAACCTGCGAACCTGTCTGCATAACCTGCGAACGTGGACTTGACTGCGCTCCCTGTGGAAAAATGGGTGTCAACAACCCATTCAACATCGTGGCTTACGATTCGAATGGCAACAGATGCACCATGCACGACTACATCCATTATAAAGTTACTGATTCCAAATTAAAAAATTACTTCGCCAAACACCGTAAATTCCTTAATCGCATTTGTATCAATGATCATCGTAGTTTCCATGGCCTTCAGCCTATTATATTTAAGAAAAAACGATCCAGAAAACCAAAAACTGTTGTAAAACGTCGATAATTTCCTTTTTTTGTTTACATGTATCCTTAAAATGTCATTTCATATTGTTCCTTTATAGTTAAGTTTTGTAAATTCCAAATTTTCATGTTAATTTTCTTCGTTTCCCAATTATAATTCATAAAGATCATTGATTTTCAATTTGGCATTGTATAAAATTACCCTTTTGACTAGTTAATGTTAATTATAACTTCTGTAATTAAGCTTAATACTAAAAAAAATGCTCTCTGTATTGTTACTTAGCGCACAAAAAAACTCCGTAATGTATAGATACATAATGATAACATGCTATTGTTGAATGTGAAAATTTATTACCTGTGAAAATATGCTATAATTCTTTAATTTCGGTGAATACCCTTTTCCTTTATAACAAACAATTTAAATATTATCTATAATTAAATTTGTAAACTATAAATTTCCATTTTTCCATTAATGTTTCGTCAAATTATACAGAGCTAACTTTTTTTGCTGTTTTTTAACCCCCCAAGTATGTGGCAATGTATGTGTAGACAGAGCAGTAGCTCTGGCTACGCTACTGTAATGTTATATTAGGTTGAGCTTGTCAACCAGAAGATTTAGTAATAAAGTGGCCGTAGAGCTGATAACAACTCTCTCCTCCGTCTTCTCAGTAGAGCATCCGTAGCACAGGAACCACGAAGTGACACCCGGCTTGTAACACCCGGTTAAGCATAACGCAGTAGCACAGCATAGTAGCCAGCACTATTGTTAGGAAGGTACGCCGCCCCGCTCGCCTGACTACAGTAGCAAAGCTACAAGCCATTTCATTGACGATCCTGCCACGAGATCTTTCCGCCGCGCGGTTTTCTTCAGCGAAGCTCGCGAGAAGAGATAACAGAAGCGTTCTTTTTTTCTTTCTCTCCCTGCCTGCTCCACCTCGACAAGCTACGCAGTTGCTTTGCTTGTGGGAACAAGCCAGTCCCGATTCTCAAGTGGAACACACCAACACGGAATCAACAACAGCCGCCATTTGTATTTTTTCTCGTTCTCAATGTGAAAAATAAGTTTTAATTAAAAATTAAGTTTTTCAAAGTGAACAATTAGTGAATTTGGGGGAAACTTCGCAACAACTAGCCACAAACAATTACTAAACAGTTTCAGTGCATATTATAGTGAAAAATTGAACAATCCTGACTGAAACAAACTGTGAAAGTGCACTAACTAACACTGATTAATTAAATTCGTTTAAGTTATTCAGTTTAATTGTTTTACAATTGCTTGTTGGCTTTGAAAGTGAAAGTTACTGAACTGATTGTTATTAATTGAATGTTGACTTGAAGTTAAAAGTTCACTACTGACTGTTTCCCACTTGATTGTTCACTGATTGATCGTTAAAACCTACTAAATGTTGAATTTGACAGTTCTTTGAAAGTTTTTGAAAGTTACTGAATGTTCTTTGAAAGTTACTGAATGTTCTTTGAAAGTTACTGAATGTTCTTTGAAAGTTACTGAATGTTCTTTGAAGGTTACTGAATGTTCTTTGAAGGTTACTGAATGTTCTTTGAAAGTTTTTGAAAGTTTTGTTTGAAGGCTTTTTTTGCCAATTCATTGACATTACTGGTTCTATGAACTTTGAACGTTAATTGCGATTATAGTTGATTCCCCTTCTTGAGAGTTTAGATAATTTATGAAGTGCCTTACTAACTGTTTGAATGCGTTACAACTATTTATCGCCAGCTACTAATTGAATACTCTAAACTCAACGCGTTCCTGTAATACCTGCCGTCGTTTTCAACCACCATCTGACGCCACGACGCCGCGTGTGTCTGTGATTGACCGCAATCGTAGAGCCTTCTACCACCGACAACAAAATCATCGTATAAGGTCAGAAAGAACATAAAATTTTAAAAAACAATACAATTAATGTGTACACCTAAAGGAAAAACATAAAATCATTAGTAAAGAGTATTGGATAGTTTCTAACTTTAGCCATAATTTGAAATAAATAGTTTCACTTGGGAAACTTTGATTTTTGTTATGCTTAACTAGATTTTTTCCTTTCAACTCAGTTTTCCTTTTCCCGAACACAATTACCATGATAATACCCTAGTTTTATGACATGAGCAGTAAAGATTTAAACAAGACACTAAGAGAAGACGAATTTCTAGACATTGAGGAAGGAATAGATTAAAGTCATAACGTTTCGAATGCTGTTGTTCGTTATAACGTAAAGTTCTAAACTTGTAGACAACACCATTGCGATCAGGCTAGGTTAAAATACCATGAACAGTTGGCTTTGAAGCCACTTTCAAATCCACCAATTTTTCGGGGCTAATTGAAACTCACGTAGATTTAAACGATAGCATGCCTGACGATCAACAACACACCGGTGCTGGGGCTAGCGCCGCCGCACAGCAGCCACCACCGCAAAACCCACCTCACAATCCTGATAGATACGTAGGCTTTAGGGTAGATGACCCCATTCTTGCTAGTCTTTCCCAAGAACAATTCGCATACATTAATGAGTATGTCACTTCTTTGACTACTCAATCTGCGCATCAAACTACCACACCAAGTAGGCCATCTACTAACATTCCCCAGACCATCGAAGTCACGAACATCAACCCCAGAATAGACCCTCCTTCTTACAACCCAAATACAATGACCTCAGATATATTCTTCATGAAATGCGAGAATTTTTTCTCCAGCCAAGGAATAAAGCCACACATGTATCATACAGCCTGTCACACACTCATGAAAGGGAATATGCAATTATGGTACGACAACATATCTGACAACATCACATCATGGGATGATTTCAAGTACGAGTTCAAACAACGCTTTGACAATGATACGACCCAAGACCGTCGCAAATACATATTAATGACTAGGCAGCAAACGTACCATGAGTCTTGTGAGCAGTTTATCCTAGAGATGGTTAATTTGGGTAAACAAGTCAACCCCAACGATTCAATTCACAAGCACGTTAAGAGAGCCTACGACAAGCTTATCCCTACCATACGACTTGCAGCTGGTAATTTGGATAACATGTCAATTAACTCTGTATTGGAGATTCTTTCTTCTACATATAACAGCATTCGTGAAAACGATCGTTTGCATGGAACGCATACCCGCTTACCACCACTTTTTGGCTACAGTGCAACAAACTTTCATGGTTATGAACAAAGACAAAGGTCAAACTCATTCCCTCGAGTGTCCTTTTAACCCACATCATTTCAATCTTAACCTGTCCCTAAACCCGTGCAAATAACTAATCAACAATTTGTCCCATATTTTCAACAACAAAGGTCACCACCGGCCCAACTTTTCATGCAAATCCGCCCCCTATTCCACAACAACAATGCCCCAGGATCAGTAACGATTTCGACGCTAGAACCTAAGCTGTCCCCTTAATTGCCCACGTCAAAAACCCAAGGAATATATTAGTTTCATTGGTTTATGTGGTTTTTATTCTGACTTACGACTGACATGACTTTCTGCCTTATTAAAGGTTTTGCTATGATTGCTGAACCTCTTTCCAAACGTACGCGAGTTTTTAGTAAATTTCATTGCACCGATGAACAGTAAAACGCATTTTTAGCATTGAAACAGGCAATTCTAGAAGATGTTGTTCTTGATGGCCTTGATTATGAAAACCCAATCAGGCTTATTTGTAATGCGAGTGACGTAGGAATAGGATGCTTTATTGCTACTATAACAGATGATAAGAAGGATCAGTTGCTATCGCAAGTAGGGTTTTAACCACAGCTGAAAGAAAATTAAATACTACGCAAAGGGAAGCATTAGCTATTACATTTGATTTGTTAAAATTTGGAAATTTCTTAAGTGATGAACAATCCGTATCTACACCGACCATAAAGCGTTAACCTACATTAGGAACCCAGGAAAAGAGAAAGAACGTAGAATAAACACATTTTCAAATTTACTCGAGGAGTTTGATTGTGAAGTTTGTGATAAAAAAGGTTCTCAGAATAGAGTAAGTGACGCGTTATCTCGTGCGGTATACCCAAACGCTGTCGACGAAACTGATCATTTCGATGACACTCGGGATGTTATATACATGCCTTTAGTATGTACTACATTTGCGGATAGTTTATTTGATCGCATAAGACATGGACAAGCTAATGATTCTAACATTAAAAAAGTTATGAGTAGCCTTGGATCCAGCTCTCATAGTAAATATAAAATTGTGGATAGAATCTTATATCGCGAAGTTGTTGGTTTTGATACTACACATGAAGCGAAAACGAATGTTGCAAGTTCTTGTAGAAGACCATCCAGTTCGGATGAAGTAGCCCAAGTAATGCAGAAAAGAAAGACTTGCAGAAGACCGTCCGAAAGAGACGAAGTAGACCAAGTAGACTCGGGAATTTTATTTGTTCCAGTAGTTCCTGAGTGCTTGAAATATGACATTATGTGTCTGTTTCATGAACCACCAGAAATGGGACATATGGGGGTAAAAAAAGACGAAAAACGCAATTAAAACGCGATTTTTCTGGCATAATATGAATTAGGATATACATACATTTATAAAATCATGTTTGCAGTGTCAAGAACATAAAAGGGAAAACAGAAAGAAAAGGTTTATTAGGAGAACTTCTGCATGCAACTAGAATTTTTGAAGCGGTATTTATAGACTTTGTGGGCCTTTGTTTCCTAGAGACGGGAGATGTGACCTTGGACGGAAGTGACTTACCGTGAGAAAGATCGACGAAAACGTCTATAAAATGATCAAAAAACTAATATGCATTCGTGCTTTGTTCTTCTCTTTTTTTCAGTATGTCCAAACAATCAAAGGCAGAAGAGTTTTGGCAGGGTCGAAATGCTAGCGCCCGCCTTGGTCTGAAGATAGCGAAACTTGATGATGTTGCATTTCAAAAGCGTTTGGAACTTAACTCGAAGTCAATCTTTATCCCACCGGAACATCCGTCATCTTGGGACATTCCAGCATGGAAATTAACAGAAGAACAGCTGAAGCCGATAGAATTAAAAGATAAGTCTTTCCACTTCATTGACACAATCGAGTTGTTCGAGTTCATGAGAGACCATCTTTATTCTCAAAGAGTTATTGCAATTGACTGTGAATTTGGCGATGAGTACAGTTTTCTTTCAATCACCAGCATTATCCAAATTTCTACCAGTACTCATGATTTTATTGTAGATTCAATTTTGTTGTACAATGCAGTTGAAGAAATGTTGAGCGATATTTTACTCCATGAAAATATTCTTAAAATTGTTTTTGGTACTCAGGATTCCAAAGAGATTTCAATCTTCGTATGTTTCCCGTAATTGATTTTCAAAAAACACGTTCTTGAATCATTTTTGTATGATGACATTCCCCCCAAAGAAAGAGTCATTGTTGACAAACAATTCCAATATTTTAATTGGCGGCTCAGACCTATTCCATTAGACGCACTTAATAACGCTAGGCTTGATTCACAACGTTTGCTAGCTTGTTGGGAAAAATTTAAAGTGAAACACTCAAATTTCTTGAAATCCCCGTCATTTTCTTATAAACACCATCGCGAATTAATGAAAAAGTCCTATAGATTGCCTAAGATTCATGAGTACAACTTTTATTTCAACAAGGGATGGGAAAAGTTATCAGAACAAACGAAAACACAATTCGATTCTAAAGACACTGAAATTTTCTTAAGCGTTCACAATTGGCGAGTCAACACAGCCAGATTACTTGACTATAATCTTCGGAACATATTTTCCAACAAAGATTGCTTTTTGATTAGCATCTTGAAGCCTAAAACGATGGAGGATCTAGAGAAAATTTCTAATAAAATATCTGCATTGGATTTATCCACTAAAACATCTCTTTTGTCACTGCTCAACAGATTCGAATCGGTCAAAACAGCCACAACAACTGCCGTGCAAAATGAGCCATGTAATGATGCTACTGATGAGCCAATGGATGTTGCTTTTGATGAGCCTAAGGACGGGACTTCTGATGAGCCACCTCAACCGGCCCCACCAGCCGCGCTGGCTAACTCTGTACAAGCCGAAGTCGTCACACTCATAACCTGCGAACCTGTCTGCATAACCTGCGAACGTGGACTTGACTGCGCTCCCTGTGGAAAAATGGGTGTCAACAACCCATTCAACATCGTGGCTTACGATTCGAATGGCAACAGATGCACCATGCACGACTACATCCATTATAAAGTTACTGATTCCAAATTAAAAAATTACTTCGCCAAACACCGTAAATTCCTTAATCGCATTTGTATCAATGATCATCGTAGTTTCCATGGCCTTCAGCCTATTATATTTAAGAAAAAACGATCCAGAAAACCAAAAACTGTTGTAAAACGTCGATAATTTCCTTTTTTTGTTTACATGTATCCTTAAAATGTCATTTCATATTGTTCCTTTATAGTTAAGTTTTGTAAATTCCAAATTTTCATGTTAATTTTCTTCGTTTCCCAATTATAATTCATAAAGATCATTGATTTTCAATTTGGCATTGTATAAAATTACCCTTTTGACTAGTTAATGTTAATTATAACTTCTGTAATTAAGCTTAATACTAAAAAAAATGCTCTCTGTATTGTTACTTAGCGCACAAAAAAACTCCGTAATGTATAGATACATAATGATAACATGCTATTGTTGAATGTGAAAATTTATTACCTGTGAAAATATGCTATAATTCTTTAATTTCGGTGAATACCCTTTTCCTTTATAACAAACAATTTAAATATTATCTATAATTAAATTTGTAAACTATAAATTTCCATTTTTCCATTAATGTTTCGTCAAATTATACAGAGCTAACTTTTTTTGCTGTTTTTTAACCCCCCAAGTATGTGGCAATGTATGTGTAGACAGAGCAGTAGCTCTGGCTACGCTACTGTAATGTTATATTAGGTTGAGCTTGTCAACCAGAAGATTTAGTAATAAAGTGGCCGTAGAGCTGATAACAACTCTCTCCTCCGTCTTCTCAGTAGAGCATCCGTAGCACAGGAACCACGAAGTGACACCCGGCTTGTAACACCCGGTTAAGCATAACGCAGTAGCACAGCATAGTAGCCAGCACTATTGTTAGGAAGGTACGCCGCCCCGCTCGCCTGACTACAGTAGCAAAGCTACAAGCCATTTCA
>JAAXOA010002688.1:0-12731 GCA_036561885.1 Salina celebensis
AAGCTCGAATATAAAATGCACGAATGTCAACAAAAATTCAAACAGATTAGGAAGAACGTCCGGATGAGTTTTGGGGTTCACTGGCCAGACACAAACGCCCTTGGAACCACTCGCAATCAGTCGGAACTTGTTCGATTCTGGATTCGCATGGCGCAAATATCCACCCAAAAAAATACTACATTATGCATTTATAGTTCGTTCGATGCAAGCTATCATCTTCCTCGAGATAGTTACAACTCCCAAGGTTGGTGGACAAGAGATTGGCGAGAGAAGATTCAGGCACCTGAAGACACGGTATTGTTTCCAATGCCCGCCGACAAAAGCTTTTTCTCGTGTGTTAACGATCCCAAAGTGACTAGAATGATGCAAGTCCAACAAAGTAAAAATGCAGACGTCCGTTTTGATAAAAGAACATTCTCTGTAGTTTTCAGCGAAGATTTTGTCCAACCACAACTATCGCAAGAGAGGCTCGTTCCATTCGTTGGTGCTATGAGTGAGCGATTTTCAAAGCTGATGTTTGTCATAGACCCCAAATATGCAGACCCACGGGAGACTCTATCTGCAGGATATCGAGCCATAGAAGCTGTAGCACTTTGGAACAAATTTAGAAGGGATTGCAGTAGTACAACATTACTAACAATGGAAATAACTGTGGCATTAGATCTTGGAATATCCTTGGACGAAAACATAGAACAGTATGAGGAATCAATAACTTCGGTATCAACATCTGCCAGTTTCATCAACAATATCTTTGGAAAAACGGTAAGGAATATTGGTCTTGTTCTTCCCTCAACGGGATCAACTCGGGAGATTCATGGATCCAATCTGAGGACTCTTCGCTCCATTGTTCATTCCTATGGGCTAAATTTTAGCGTGATTCAAGATGTTGACAGTATGGAAAATCCCGAAGCGTTTCTTAACTGGAAACGTCATGTATTTTCATCTGTGGATTTTGCCTATATTCGATTTGCTCCTTGTGTAGATTATGAATATTCAAAGATTATCTCTGAAACGAATGGCCTTAGTGGAATATTCGAAAATATAAAGGGTCGCTACGAGGAGATCGTAAGTGGACTACAGAACGATAATGAATCATCAAGGCTTGCCAGAACAGGATTGTATATTGACATGGCTTATAATTGTAGTCAAATATTGATAAACCAATCGGACGTCTCCCTTTTCTGGGTGACGGTTAACAAATATGCTATCAAGTCCAAAACTCAGGTTCTCTTAAGCCCAGCAATTAGTACTGCCGGGAACTCATCCCTAGGATGGTGGAGTGTATCTCGAAGCGGTCCATACTACACAATGACTGAGTATTTTAAAGCTGTAGACGAGTCGTCACTTGATGCATCAGATGACATCGCGTTGTGGGTTTCGATATCAATCCTGCTTGTGCTCATTTTGCTAATCTGTTTGATAGTTTGGATTCGCTTCCGAAATGGTGCAAGCATGACACGTCACAAGATTCTCCGGGAGGTGAAAAGCTTCCGTAGCGCTACAAATGTTCCTGAAAATTTTGTAGCCTTGGGACTATTTAGAAACTCCGTTTGTCTTTCCTACGACACTTCGATGGAAATTGAGTGGAAGGACGTTTTGCTTGGTATGGAATCATAAATCAAAGCATTGTTATTTAAATTCTTGCTGTTAACCTCTTACTGCAACGAATTGTGTTTTATAGACAGTGAGAGGATTTTAGGATCAGGAGCCTTTGGTTACGTCATCTTGGCTGAGATATTCAAAGCAGGTGAATCGATTTCAGTTGCCGCCAAAACACTGCGCATTTCTGAAACAGTTGATGCTTCTGCGTTGAGATGTTTACTGATGGAAATTAAGATTTCATTGTACCTCGGCAGGCACGAAAATATCATACAACTCATTGGAGCCTATACCCGCGAAGCCGACTTGGGGAAAGTCTACGCATTTTTTGAACTTGCGCATTTAGGCTCACTGCAGAATTTCCTGAGAAAAAAATCGCGTGGAGTTGATGTTGCCAATGAAAGTTCCTACATAACTCTTACTGAAGCAGAAGTGCCAATGGATGAGTTGTACCCTAAATGGATACTTGAAATTGCGGAGGGAATGGAGTACATCGGGTCTAAATTCATAGTGCATGGGGACTTGGCCACAAGAAATGTTTTGCTCAGTAAAAATATGGTTGCAAAGATTAGTGATTTTGGACTATCAAGGCGAATGGAAAATTATCAAAACTACGTTAAAACAAGCTGCGAACCACTACCTTGGCGCTGGATGGCATTCGAGTCTCTCAAATTCTCGGAGTTTTCGGCCAAATCTGATGTCTGGAGCTACGGAGTGACACTTTGGGAAATCTTCAGTGATGGTGAGTGACCTTAGCAATATAACCAGGCAGCATTGCATGGCAATGTGAAGTGAAAATAGCGTTGTGGACTATTTAGCATATTAGCATGGATAGTTTTAATTTTCATTTCTCTGTTCTAATAGGTGGAGTTCCTTATCCCGGACTGAGCTGGACTCTTGAATTTGCTACTCAATTAGAACAAGGCATGAGGTTGCCTGCCCCAGAAAAGTCCACTTCAAGCGTGTAACGCAACATATGAAAGTTATTGTATTGTGAATTCATGGTACGATGATATATTTGCATTACTTTTCATTTCAGATATGATTTGATGACGACATGTTGGATGGCATCGACCGACGAACGGCCAACTTTCACCCAAATTAAAGAAACGTTGAGTGGTATTATTTGCGAGTGGAAGTTGGAATCATTACCGTCACAGCCGCCAAAACATTACGAACGTCCAGACAGGCAAGGTGCAGATTAAACGGACATGCTTTAATTTAATTTAAGTTTATCGCCAAAATTTATATACAACCTGAAATAGGATCTTCTATTGATCCAAAAACTGTTTAAATTATGCTTATAAATAAAATTTTGTGGTAGTTATGCACGCATCCTTTTTTAAGTTTTAGTTGTAACTCTTCAATGGTCAAAACAAAGGACAATTTGGTATGGAGATAGTCGTGATGTACAGTTCTGTTGCTTATCTTACATAGAAGATAAATAACCATGTCTTTATACATACATTTATGCATCTAGGGGGTAGACTTTTCATTTTCTCCGTGCCAAAGGCCGATCATAACTTTGAATTGTAAGTAAGGGTCATGTTTGGTGGTGAATGGCTTACAATTATTGAAGAAATAGGTTTTGATTGAAATTAAAATTGTACAAATACGGTATATTGTTTATTATCTGGATTAAATAAAGTTCTTACAAAACCGTTGAATTTGTCCACACGATACTAACAAGCAAGGTAACCCAAGTATAACTTTAACCTGTCCCATTGACCACTTTTGGGATGTCGTTTAGACCTCTTGGACGGATGCACAGCCTGAAATTAACCAGTACCTATAAATATCTTGAGCTGAGATATGAAAGTGCTGCTGTGAGTTGGCTCTGTTCTCTAGTGTTTATTGCTCAGTTGCTGCTATCAAATGGAATTGTGCTCTGTGCACCCGCAATTACTCTGGAAACCATGATGGGAATTAAAGCGGTCGTTTGGACGGATGGTAGGAAAATTCGAATATTTAGTATGCAATATACCAGAATATTAACGCGAACTTAATGCGTAATCGTGCGCAATCGTTCCCTATCCGAAATGACAAATGATTCACCTGGCTGCCAGGTTCAGCTCAGTGTTGTTGTAATTGAGTACAAATGACCAGCGTCCTTTCCAATGATAAGTACATTATATGAGACGTTATGAGCGAAACGCTATCTTGTCCAAAGATGACGGTTACTCTTTTTCTCCAAAAACGTTACCTTGCGACGTTGTATCTTACATTTCTAGAATGCCACAAAGTTTTCATACCGGTTAATAAAGATTTTCCTCAAAAAGCGAAAGACGACGATTCTTACACCATCGTTGTCGTTTTGGAGAAAAAGAGTAACGGTCGTCTTTAGAGAAGATTGCATTTCGCTCATAAATTCTCATATGTTTCCAATCAGGATCAATGGGCTATATTGGCTTTACTAAATTTGTAGAATAAATGAAAAAAAAAACTGAAAAAACAAACCAAATAAGTACATCATGCTTGCTGATTAATCTTCCTACATTTTCCAAGATATTTTGTGTGCCACCTAAATGTATCATATGTATACGATATGTACTCGCATTGATATGATTAAAATTCTTATATTAAAGTTGATGAAGTGAATATCTAGTATGTAAACTGTCGTGTCTAAACAAACTTCAATTTGTTCCTCCAAGCAAATTACTTACAAGTTCTGAATAGAGAGTTTATACAATAGTCTTTGGCGACAAAGTTTCATTAGCTATGCAAACATTCATTAAAAACCCAATTCAATGTAGTAAAGGTTTTGGAGCCTACGCTGAAACTAACGTATGTGAATTTTATTAAATGCCTACTGCTTGATGTAGTAGGTTGCGCGTTTTGTAAGGTGGTGTTCTGACAACGAGTATTTTTTAGTATTTTAGTATTTAGTATTTATTCCACATAAATGGAGTGTTTACAGGTGATCAGATAATAATAACAATCTGGTCTTCATACCCTAACACAATGACAGTTCGACAAGCATACTGTTAAAACAATTATACTAATAAGGAAGTGGTTTATCCATTAACTATTCCAGTTGCAAACAAATGTCAAAACAACGAGTAGATAACACGGAGACATAAACATACTGCTGCCGTCAAGGCTACAAAACCTGGCGGCGGGGGAAAGCTGTATTTAGCGAACCGCCGAGCCTGTTCATACACGCTTTGCTAGGACGGCGATTTCTGATCCCGTCGTGCACCAAACCCAGTGCCTAATTGCGGCCACAGTAGATAACCATCCCTGTTCCAACAATTTTTCAAGCGATGAATAGCTGCAGTGCTCAATATTTGTACAAGAGCTCACGCTGGGCTCAAATATACAATAGTTTCGTTGCCTACATTCCACTTTCCTTAAAGTTAACAAAACTTCCGATCAGAAGGGGACATCCATTAAAAAAAGTTTCTGTGCAACTCAGTATTTTAAAACTTGCAGTGTCTATATTTTATTCTGTAGCCAATGTTTCTTTCATGTTTCTTTATATAGTCCTTGAAAACAATGAAGTTGCTGCTTTTGATAAGCTTCTGCTCTACAGCTGGGGTTTCGCACTCTTCATAGTTACAGCATTAACTCGTATACAATATGCATGCAAGATTCCCGAGTTTTGTAGATTTTGGGGTCAAATAGAAAACATAACTCGGCTATGTTCCAATCTAGGCTTTGGAGAAAGGATGAAACAGGGACTTTCATTGATACAGAATGAAACCAGGAATATATTTTGTTTATTTGTCACACTTGGATCAGTGAACATGTTTGCAGTGATTCATCACTATATCATGTTTGACCCCCACTTTCCCTGGTACTACAGGCTATTCGCAGTTTACCAGGAGTTGCTTAGTTGTATGCATTCTGGTAACACTCTGCTTACACTTTACTTTCTTAAAGTTCAAACACTTTTGTTTAAAATATCAAACGAAGGATTGAAGAACATCCACAAATTAAATAGAAATAGGAGCTCAGTCACATTACGGCTTACTAATATTCTTAAGATTATTCACGATTTAGAAGATTGTGTGAATATCTTCAATTCAATGTTTGGGTTTGGCATAGTCGCAGATCTTACATTAGTATTTACGCATATTGTAACCAACCTGTTTTGGCTACATGAAAGTACCTTTCAGGGGCCAGTTGTAGCTACGTTAATAGTTCCACCAGCTATCTATCTTTTTTGTCTTCTAGCCTTATGCAAAGAGTCTAACGCAGTTGTCCAGGAGTCGAAGCAGCTAATCAGATCATTCCAGAACCTACCGCATAACTTGTTAACCAAAGAGCACGTACAACATGTAAGCAAACTTACTCATTCAAATTGTTACTGGATTGAATTAACCTCAATATTTAGCGCTTATGTTTTGTGTATATTGCAGATTAATCTTCTTGTGAAACGTTTGACAATAGAGTGTTTGTCTATCACGCCATTCGGAATATTTAAAGTAAACCAAGCCCTGCTACCCTCAGTAAGTACTTACTTTACACGAATATTATTCAAAATCCACGTGAACTTCATTAGTTAATAGGGTTGACAAATTGTATTAATTCCGTTTCAGATGTTTGATACACTTGCAACTTATTTGATCGTGTTTATACAGCTGAAGCAAATGCTGTAATTGGTTCAGTGGCATTCAGATTGAAAGTTTGGCTTCTTTAACTCATGCTTAAAAACGGTAGAACGGTAGAACGAACGTCGTGGAACTACAAAAACTTATTCCTTGTATATATATAAAGTACTAATGTGACGAAAAATTCATCAATGTATTCCAATTTATGTACAGTTTTAAACATCGGCTTCACGAACTTTGCTAATGCTTGCTTTCAAAAACATTTAGTCAAAAACGATTCACAAAACTGAAGATGCAAGATGTAATGTATTAGTTCATAAAAATTCAACAATCAAATAGTCGCAAAAATTGGTTCTCATTATTTTCCGTACAGGTACATGTTTAAAAGAATTTTTACAAACATTGAATTCGCTGTTATTTCCACAAAGTATTTAATTAATGATGAATAACGCGATATAAATGTATTAATGTTATACGTCTTGAGTAAAAATGGCGTTTTTCTTTCACTATTCTATACTTATTATCAGTGAATTTTACTTTTACGCCGGTAACTACTGTCAGCCGGTCTTTGAGGATCTTTAAAAATCAAATGTAATTATTAAAATGTATTTCATTTATCGATAGAGCTTGTAGAGTTCAGCGTCGTTAATCATTAAACTCGTAACTTTGAAAATCGTTTTATTTTTTTTAAATTGTACGGTAATTGATTTTGTTTTCGCCGTATAATAATGTGAATGAGTGACATGGTATTACCGACTTAAATTATTGCTTCTATGTATGTAAGTCCTATTGACATGCCATGAGATAAAAATTTGATGACGACTAAGCGGTTTATTAATTACATGTATAATACCATAACGATACTTGGGTTTTCAATTCCAAGCAGATTTTTACATCATACTTTTAGCAAAGAAAAAAAACAAAAATGGTGCAACAAGCTGCTTGGAATTGAAAACCCAAGTAACATATACTGATCGGTGTTAAACTTGTCAACATAGGATGGCAAGTTTGAAAAACGATATCTTCGAGGATCAGTATATTGTAAAACCCTAGTTGAAATAATTTGCCTGTACCAGCTATTTTAATTAAACGGAAATCATTTTCTTCCTCATTACTAAGAACTTATTACTTAGCTGATTGTCGATACTCAATCAGAATCTGTAAACGAAGCACGTAACAATTTCGTGCGCTAAAACGTGTCTTGCCAAGTACTAGCTAGGGCATGCCCTAAATGCCGCTACTACTTCAGGCGACTAGTACGTCTTAATTTAAATAAATGGCAGGCAAAATATTTAGAAGCATTTTGCGTAAAAAACCCGTCATTTTGGTTGACTCCGAGAAACATCCTGAAGAGTCCGACCTGGAATCTATAAATCTGGATGTTATAACAGCAAATCCGCTACTGGAAAGAATAAAATATTTTACACAGAACAATAAAGGACTGGTCGAAAGGTAAGCAACTCATCAATTAAACCATAAATTGTTAAGTGGCGGAAGCTACTTCATGAAATGCCGGCTGCGTCCGTGTGTCAGTGGCCATGTCTACAGGATGTACCTATTGACCGATTTCGACCAAATTTGACGCGTGCAATTTTCATTGAGGTTCTGTTCATTTAATTTCCAGACTTTAATTCATCAGTTAACCATATTGCGTTTTTACGTGATTTTTATAGAACTCGTTGAGTTGATCATTTTGTCCATAACATCTAATAACATATTTCGTGACATTGGCGAAATTAAAGTCAACTTTAGTGCATGAAAAATAACGAAAAATATATTTTTAAAGCTGTGTCTTCCGCTACTTTTCTATATTTCGACTGTCGGTTTATTATTACTTGGTTTGTTTGGGCAGAATACTTTGGCTAACAGCCTTTGTCCTAAGTATGGTCTATGGAATAACTCTCATCTATAGAGTGTGGTTTCAGCAAGCTCTCCATCCTGTTATTGTCACATTCCAAAGCGAAGAACAGCCTATTGAAAGCATCCCATTCCCTGCAGTGACCCTTTGCAATATGAACATCTACCCTAAACAACGAATCAAGACAATATTGGACGAGCTCCAGGATAGCCGCGGAGGCTTTAACCAGGATCGAATGGAGATCGAATTAAGCTTAGTACGATCTTTTTGCAATGGCCATCCGAGTTTTGCGAAGTACTTTAAATACGCGCATGGGAGGGGGATGTATGGGGATTACTTCGATCATCTAAGTCTGGGCGGACTACCTATTGAAGTATTCCGAGACACCATCGAAAAGGTAAGTTTAACGATGAACATTATGTGATCATGAGAATATTACAAGTACTATTTACATGCTTTAGATGACGCTGCCTTGTCATGAATTCATAAAGCTGTGCAGACTGGGCGGACAAACGTTGAACTGTTCAAAATTGGTTAAGCATGTTTTAACCGTCCATGGATTTTGCTGCACATTCAATATGCTGCCATTGGAGTTGCTCTTAAATATGGATCCGTGAGATAATATTGCTAAAGAGGCAATCATCAAATATACATCAGTATGCTAAGTTTTTAAAAAATTAATCCAAACCATCCAGGAATGAATCTGACCGAGAAGATCCGTCGTATCAAGATGAAATCCGTAACTGGACAAAATGGAAATACGACACGGGATATGTTTTAAACGACCCCGATCAGATGTATCCGTGGAAACAAAACCGAGCAGGTCAACCGTTTGGTTTATCGGTTCTGGCCAATTCGAACCCGGATGATTACTTTTGTACCAAATCGGACTCGAAAGGGATTAGATACATCCTTCACTCTCCACTGGAGCTGCCTCATGTACTCGAATTGGCATCTGCGGCAGGCCTCAGTAAAGAAGTTTTCGTAAAAATTGACCCTGATTTGACAACGGCAGACAGGAACATCGAAGCCGTCGACTATGTATGGTAAAATATAATTTTGGCCTTGACACGCAGTTACGCTATATATTTGGATTTTTTTTAGAGCAAGCGGAACTGTTTCTTTGGGTGGGAACAACAACTCCAGTTTTATAAGCCATACTCATCCGGGAATTGTGTAGATGAATGTGTTGCCAACGCGATTGGACTCAAGTGCCACTGCAGTCCGAACTTTCACTTGCCTGCTGACGATCTTAATTTGTGCAATATTGATCCAAATTCTGAGGACTTCAAGTGTGTTATAAGAGAAAGGCGTATGATTTCAACTCAGTGCATAGTAGACTCTAATATTGCTACTATTTTAAAGGGATCTTTTGTTTTTTAAAGTTGCGTTACAAAAAACAATCAGGTTAACCTGTCAGCAATGCCGACCCCTTTGTATGGATATAGTGTACAAGTATGAAACAACAACGGCAGCTTTACAAGATAAGGAGGACTTATGGATGGACCCTTCTCTGGAATTGGGAGCTGTTCCTGAATGGTAAATAGTCAATAAATAAAATAATATTTGTCTAAGATTTACTCAAGTTTCTTCATCTACAGGGTCAACAGCGGTGTATCTGTAATTCACTTTTTCTACGGAAGCGAGTCAACCATTCCGAAAGTCCGGCAACTTCGTCAAACTCAAACGGACTTTATAGGTAGAAATTAGTTTGTTGTTGATAATATTTCGAATGTTTTTAAGCCTTTCGATCTCATAGCTGCTGTTGGAGGCATTCTGGGACTATGTGTAGGGTTCTCTGTGTTGAGCTTTGTGGAAATCGCCTACTTCATTGTGTTCAGGACATTGCTAAAATACACGAAACAGGCTTGGAGAAAACTCAAACACGTCCTGAAAAGAAAATCTGTCCTACGAGTACGACCAGTTTCTTTTAATGTGCACCAATCAAACCCAATTGTGAGAATTGTGTAATCAACAAGCTTCGCTAATTTAATTTTGTGCCTATAATTGCAAATGAGATATGCATTGATATAATAAATATCTACTCTGTAAAAGCTTTGAGTTGATTTTAGTTTGAAGAATGCATAATCTGGTCTTCAAATTGGAGATGCATTCATTGGCGTCTTCCTTGCCAATATTTTCGGATTTTTTACTATTGGTCTTGTCGTATTCGTCGGGGTGTTTTGTTTTCGCTGTATATTAAGATTTTGACCCAGTTTCAGCGGGATTCATTGCGAAAGCCGATCAAATCGTTCCTTTTTTTGTAATCCAGGAATAAGCATTCATTCCAGGCATGATGGGACGATTCGTTGCTGTCGTATTCAGTGCAGTTCTTTTTGACAAAATTGTTATATTTTCAGAATATGAAGGATTTAGGACAATCACTGACCTATCAACTCCTTAGTAAGCACTGTCAAATTTTACTAGAAATTACTCATGACAATTTTGAGGTAGAATTAATATCTTTGAAATTTAACACTGATATTTTATGCCGTTGTTATTATATATGCAGCTGTTAAATTTTACGCGTTTGCATTTGTACTCTATCTGCCTGCATCTATGATTTTGCTTGTTTGTTTAGTCACAGTCTTCTTCATGAAGTCAGTTGTTATAAATGTATATGAGATCAGATTTACTAAACTACTGGAAAGGCGAAAGTCTGCGGAAGGAGGAGAAAATAGAACTGCTGGCTTGTCCTCAAAGGCTCAAATAGGAAATTCGTTTGCGCTAATTAAAAACAGTACAGAAAGCTCGATGTAGTCATTTCAAATTTTGAAACAAAATCGAAAACTCTAATTAAAACTGTTTTTATTGTTTTTAAATCAGTTTCTGTGGCCCAAGCATGTAATACAAAATCGTGGTTAGTTTCAATTCATAAAAATGTGGCGAATAGCGACAAGCAATAAGATCAATATAATAGTTTATTGAGTTTAATTACTGAAATGTGATTTTTGACATTAAGTGACGTATGTATGGTTACTTTTTATTGAAACATTCATGTTTCAAAAACATTCATTCGTTCCCTTTCCCTTAAACATTCATGTTTCAAAAATTTAATTCTAAATCCAACCAAAATGTAATTCGAATACTGTGTCTTAAGGCAACCATGTATAATATGGCAGTGATGTAATAAATTATCTCCCCCACCCCCTAAAAAATTACATTATTGTAATAGTTATGAAATGCATGGTTGGCAGTGTTAACTTCCAACATAGGTTTCTTGTGTTCGAAACTTGTTGATTTGATATTTGTAAAGGGAGGTTTCAGTGTTAGTGATCGGCTGATATTTGTTGGTGATTTTGTTGTTGGTTGTTTGCTGCTGTGCATTTGATTTATGTATGTTTTGACCTTATCCAGTCCATGCGATTCGGAAAGTTTGTACTGCTCAATTAAATATTGGCAGCATGCTGGCATCAACAGTCCGAAGGAATACATCATAGAAAAAAGAAATTTTCTCGTCCTTAGTCACAGCAAAGAAGGGTCCACAGGAAAGTCCAATATCCCGACTAGCTCGCAGTCGGCGACTAACCAATTTCCGATTCAATCTTGACCCATTGATATCTGGTACCAACAGTTTTGACTTCACATTAAACAGCTGATGTTCGCTTTCAATTCTGCATTGAGCTATCACCGTCAACAGGACAGATGCTACGAAAATCCCAATACAGGAAGTAGTTGGCATCAACCAATACACACTTAGTGGCAAAACATGGAAACATTTTATGGTAACCGTGTTGACAGCAACCCAAAGCATGAATCCTCCACTCATCAACACTCCTGTAATATTACACCAAGCTTCGTTACTCATTCGATCAGCTATTTGGAGATGGGTGTACCATCTCAAGAATCGTGTTCCGTACACCATGTCCCTAGCCAATGGCATTCTTCTTAGAATAAACAAGCAATGGGCCGGGAGCTCAACCAGGGTTAGGAAGATTATTTCATACAAAACAACAAATCTACAACCTTCAAAACTACAAATGTAACACAGAAATACTCGCAACCCAAACACAAGCCATGACGCATTTCCGGTGCAACCCTCGCTGTTACCATTACAGAATATTTGCGGCAGTGAGTAAGCGTAAGGATCCATCCCTACGATGAATACACCCGGCAACATTATGAATGGTGTTCCGAGCAGCACTGCCACAAGCAGTTGAGACGCCATGGCAACTTTTGTCCACGTTTTGTTCTTTTCAAATCCTCTCATGGCGTGGTGTTGTTCAGTATCAAGTTTTGTGGCTAAATCCTGCAGACAGTCAAATCCCCAAACAATTTCGGACCATCCCAGTACGAAGGCAAGAGCAGGAGCCCAAACAATAAACGAAAATGCAAACATTCCTGCATTTATTATGACCAGTGCGATGTCCAACTTGTCCGAGTTGATAAGTACATGGAGACAAGAGCTCGATCCAATAAAGCCACAAATTCCAAATATGGAAAATAGCCAAGGGAAATATTTCCTTTGATAGATGTCACACTGATTAAATCTTTTGGAAACTGGATCCCACCCTATGGGAAGGAGTATAGGATTCCATGCTGATAACCGATTGAAGAGTATCAATGCCTTGTGACAGTGAATTTTGGAGGAAAGTTCCACATTACCCTCCATCTGGGCTTTCTTAGGAAGTCTTTATGAAAGAACACAATAAACGAATGCGACGGTTGATTTACTATTTTTTTTTGCCCTGGTACGAAGGTTTAACTAATTGTTGTTGTTT
>JAAXOA010002689.1:0-12730 GCA_036561885.1 Salina celebensis
GTAGTAAGAATCTTGAATCAGAACATTAAAAAGAAAATTCGTAGGAACACCGAATGCCTCCAACACATATTCCGTCGGGATGTATTTACTCCAGTTGACCGTGATTGGAACTGTGACGCTCAATCAATCTGCAGTAATTCATTGACTTCCAGGACAATCGAAATACCTTCAGGCGACAGCTTGCTAAGCATCTGTTTCATAGTATGTATCAGATAAACGATGAATGTGATAAATTCCAAAAGTATGTTAAGCCCGAGCCCGTCATAATCGTGGATATTGTTGATCGATATCATGCTCGTATATATTATATTTGACCGTTTTAAAATAGATTTTTCTTGAAACTAATTGGTCAAAAGCCTTCCACAATCGCCGAGATCAATTTAAAACAGCGTGAGACATTTGCATTTATCAACTTAATAAAAGTTCGGTACTTTTAATTCCGTTTCTCGCTACTAATTGCTGCAAGTATCCCTCATATTTCTTTCTTTATTGGTAATATTATGCTGTGGCGACTATTTAATTAATGTGGTTGGAAGCCAATATATTGTTCACAAATCCATACCAAAACAGATTCATTCAATAGATCATTTTGCCCAATACAACCCGATGACACAAACTCTATGATATTTTTGACAAGGAAAATCTTACTGCCAATCGGATAGACTTGGCATCCTATCAGAGTTTTTTTAGATTATCTGTAAGTAAATGCCCCGCAGTCTAGTGTTGATTTGCCACAGTAGATAATTACAGGTAACAATTTATTATGTATGAGCCTAGATCTGATTAAATATCTGCTAGCTAGTTATTGGCCACCGAAAGTGAATAAATCTGACTGAGAGCACTAAACAATTAGTCTTTCATCGATAATAATCGGAGGGTCCTCCACTCTCAGATGCAACATACAATCTTAAGAACGCGACCTTGAAAATCAGAACAGATTAGGCACACCAATCTCGACATTGCCTTGCTCGAGATACATATCAAGTGCTGCATTTTTATTGAATGAAACTTTAATTCGATAAGTTATGAATGATTAAGACAAGTTATGATGATTTGACAAGACGAGTAAAAACTGCAAATGTTGGTTTGCTGATGAGCACGCAAAAAGTACGATAACACAACCTGTGTGCGTTTTCATTATGACACATTCGCAACTTGTCCTTGAACTGAGGGAATCAGGTGCTGTACAGCATGGAATTAACTTTTTTGAGCATTTTAAACTTGTTTCAGGCAGCATCCTAAATTCCTGGATAAGTATGGAAGCAAACTCAAACTTTTCGTCATTTCCATTGGACAAAAGTGTTACTATAAGGAAGAGAAAAAACAGTGACCGGTGTTTAAGTTAAATCTACAAGTATGTTTACTACATTGCCTTGTAAACTCTCTTTATATTACTTTGATCGGTCGCTCATCGCTTCATTGTATAGGACACGGACAACTTAGGACTTCAATGGGAAATTCTTGTTGAGAAAGCCTATGTTGAGGATATGTTTTTCTACATATCATTTACACGGTCATCTTCTACTGTGTCATTTATAATCAATCACCTTGTAATCTCCAACGAGCAGTTTGTTTAAAATTGTTTAAAGATTGCCTTACAGATTTGAACCGGACATCCATAACAAATAATTTACTCGTTCTTTGTTTGATCCTTGGAGTACGAGTACAAAAATGTAAATAAATCAATGATTGTGAATTAATGAGTAACACGACAACATAATCGCTGAAGTTTTCCGTGCAAGAGCTACTGTTACGAATAATCTACTGAACACATTGTATGCTGTTACTATGCACCATATCATATCGGCATCAAACTACATAAATTCAATTCCTCAGATTAAAACATTCACCTAGGTTGAAAGCGTTTTTGCTAGTAGAATATAAAATGAGTTTTTACTCTAAAACAATGTGTTCATTGATTTTATGAGGTAATTAAAATTATTCACAAATCTACAACATCATGTAGTATGAATAGTAAAACTAATTTACTAACGATGAAACAAAAGTATCATTGCCTAGTTTCCCTTTCCTAATGATATAATTGGAATTACGCAATTTTTAGGATTCAAATAGAAATTAAACTACTCAGTTAGAAATCTGTCAAGGTCACAAGCAATTTCGTAGTTTTGTCTTCCTCTAGTGCAGTGCCATTCTGTGTGACCTACTAATCATTAAATAACTATTATAAGCATGACAGGATAGCCTATGAAGTCAGCCAATAAGATTTTGTCTGGAAGAAAGAATTTCGGAGTCGGAATTCAAACAAAGATTGGAAAGATTACGATGCCAATAACTATGGAATAGTTATGTTATTGAATATTCCACCCGAAACTTATTTTCGGGCGAGTTTAGTACAAAAGTTTATATATAAATTGGTAATACATCAACTGGTATAACCTTAACTAGTCCTTCATTGAACTCGTGTAACTCAACTCGCCTTCTGATAATTTGCTCTCAGTAGGGAATCCGTATTACGTGTAACTCGTGTGATGTTTGAACTCAATCAATAGGTCGTTATATCACACACAATCTCATGTTATTTCAAATACGAGAAATGCAAAATGCAGGGATGTGACATGTATACTTACGAGCATTTTATTCTTGGGATTGGAGGAGGTATAAAAATGAATATTGACGGGCATAAAAATTACTCGAGAAATGTTTCCAAGTAATGAAAAACTTGTTTTCATGCGAATTTTGCTGGTTTAGGCACTGAACCAATACACGGAGGAATCATAAACTCACCTGGAAACATTTCTCGAGCATTTTTTTATTCCTGGAAACATTCTGTTTCAATCCAGATTCAATCCCAAATTTTAACTAAACAGTTCCTTTCTTTCAATACAAGTAGCGCTCAACGTATACTCAAATATCTTTGACAAAGTGGGCATTTATTTCGATGTTATAATGAAAAAAACTCTATGAAAATTATATCAGACGAGTTTACGTTGTACGTAACGCTACGTTTCTTTTTAGGTTGATATGGTTTCCGGTAAAACAATTAGGAATGTTTACCAATTGAGATTTAGCTGGTGCATATTAAAAACTATACAGAAAATGGTATTAACAAGATATTTGCTCTGAAACGATAACATGTTATGAAATTGCAAGCAAAATACACCCAGTTTGAAATGATGTTTTAATAACGTAAACGTATCATTCTGGTAAAGAACTGTCGTCAGCAAGAAATCACAAGAAAGATGCGCATAAGCATGCTCGCAAAAGTTCTTACACGAGTGGAACGCGAAGTGCATGTGGTTGGTTGAGGAGTAAACATGACGGCGATGCATAAAACAAACTGGGGACTAGACAATGTTAAGATGCATCTCCTTGAAGTTCATATTACATAAAAAATTGCAGTTGCAGAGAGCAAAAGTAAAATCCAGACACAGCTGAGCACGTTCCTGTCCTAGTTGTTTCACGAGAAGAATACTGGTTTTTTTGCAGAATGTGTGAGTCATGTTGATTGTGTTGTGAATCCAGACGTTAGTGAAATATTACACTGTTTGAATTTACTTTTTATCTTGAACAAAACCAATATTTCTGCAATAAAATTAAAATACTGGGGAATTATTTTCTCCATTTTTTACAACAATAATATATAGTGAATCCGTCTTGGTGTTCTGGTTTTCTTATAATATAATTCAGTATTTGTTCGGGACATATTATCGCCAAAACGTGGCTGGAGTCCGAATAATTTGCGTTGTGGCGTGTGTGAAAGTTCATTTTCCAGTTGATAACAGTGGATATTCTCATCATGACTACTTTGGCAGAGCTAATAACCAAATATATTGGCAAATTGGTGGAGATTAGAAACTTTGGTTATTCTAATCTCTCGGCTTTTATAAAATATTTCGATTCCGGCTTTAAACAAGGATTGGTAATGAATATTTTTAGCCCTTACAAAATTTATGTTTAGTTATTGGAGTAATACTGTTTGTTTACATTTGTAGGAGTTAGATCCCACAAGAAGTTCAAAAGCTTACACTTTCTGGGAAGCTGTTAAGTTACAGGAGAAAAAGCTCACTGTTGGCATTCTTAACGATGCCATGTGACATAATATTGGTTACATTACATTAAGATACTAAATATTTACTATGACGAATTAGAATGTTAAAGTTTACCGAAAACTGTATTCTCAATTTTAGACAAATATCATCCCCGTGAAAGTTTGAAAATGGGCTCACCTGCCCTCAGCAGTGGGTTGGAAGATGTCCCAGCCTATATGGAGATTTAGGAGACTTTTCACCAGGAAAATGACCCAAGAATAGTGACTGACCACTGGAAGGATGTTCCAAATATGTTTTTTATCCAGGCGTGTCGGTCGCATGTAACTGACGAGCTAACCGCAGTTATTAACGGCCGAATTTCTTATACACGTGAGTCTGGAAATCCTGCCTGGCGCAGAAACACAGACAGAAGTTATTACGTTTCTGCTCTGTGTGAGGTCATCGTTGCATTCGCCATGGAAAATGATCTATGCTGGGTTCTGGACATGGTGAGTAAATTAAAAGACTAAGTCAGTGGATAACTTCTATTAAGGTAATTGTTTGATTTTCGAAGGTCCGTGAATGCGTGGAAGGCTTCTCCTGCAGACAGGAAAAGGGAGGAAAGGAAACACAGAAAACCGGAATAAAAAAACAAGAAATGGAAACTTTGGAAAGCTTTATTTCAACTTGTTGCCATTCGACTAATCATTCTAAATTAATTTGTTATGAATTGTGGACGTAGTTTAGGATATGAAATTAAATGTTGGCACCATTTTCTTGTAAATGGTTTATAGATTTTTAGTTTGTGTTCCCAGGCAGGGTCTGTTTTATTAATATGAATGTGTTCCATGTTGGGATTTCAATGTACAAGTATTCAGTTCAAAGTTCAATCAGTTCACTGATAATGTATAACTTTATAGAGCATGAAGTAACTGTTCTTCTCACATGTAGCTTTATAAATTGTGTGAAAATATTTTTTGTCAATCGGACGGTTTTATATGATATAAAAGAGCAAAATCATTTCAGAGTGATCTTTGTAATATTGTCGATACAATTAATTTTATGAGATACAAACTATATGCAGGCTTTGAAAATAAAAATGTATATGTTTGGCAGTTTGGTGCAAAGTTTAAAGGTTAATCTTTCAAAATTCAGAAACGTTTATTGTGCTTGTATATCGCACTAATTTAGTTTTACTAGTATAATAAGGCGTTAATTAATAACTTTTACAGGGTTAGTTGGTTTACAATTTGTACACTTGTTATGTAATGCTAAGGTGTAACAATAAGGTGAAACCTGTCAAAAACAAGCTTAATGAGCACTCTGGAACTAATTGATTCAAAAGTAAACAAATAGATATAATTCTAGCACAAAGTTTTCAAAACAGATTCCACTTTTTATACTAAATTAATTCTTGCGTTGCTCTTCATAAATTATTTTGCATTTCGAACAGGGAGTACCTTTTTCGTGGTGATAAGCGTAATTGTTTCAAAAGAGATACCATGAATTTGTATTTTGTAGTGTCCCAATATAATGAGATTTTTAAAAACCATTTGTGAGATATTGTGGCTCTTAGATCTATAAAACCGCAGCACATATTTAATAAATTAGATGAAAAAGCGAGTGAATTTCGATTGCAAACACCCAATTAAAACATGAGTCATTTTTTTTTGTACACAAAGATGCTTATTCGTGGACGGAATTTCGTTTGCGCTTAATTAGCTTGCTGCATGTAAATAACCCAATATACGAAAAAATACAAACTTCACAAAAATATTTAAATGTTGATGGAAACGAAAATGGGAATATATCCACGCAACATTGTTTCTTAGTGACGGCAACTGATCAGAATCTTAAAATGAATACTTTTACTACTAAATTTTAAAGCATCGCGTATGTCTTATTTTGACGAGCTTATAAACAGCTTGGTCCCTTACCGTAACCATAATTTGCAACCGAAATTTAATATTTTCGGGCCAGGAAAAATCCAGACCTTGCTGGTGCCTCGCTCTGTACACTAGGATTTTGAAAATTGTAGCTTCGCCCTCGTTTTCTATGTTCAGCGCCAAGATTGTCAACCCCAATCGCTTTAGGATCCCGTAAAATTCCAATGTATTTTTGGTTTGGAACCCATGAGCCCCTAGGACCCATGACTTCAGTTGCATATGGAACTAGGAAGCATTCTCGCGTCCAACCGGTGGGTGTACCATCATCTTTTATGTCGCTGTTTTTCGGTAGATAACGAAGTCTGGACCCAGCAATATGTAGAGGTATACTGGAGTCTTCCACTTTTTCAGGTTGGGAATCTTCCAGATAGAAGCCTCCTGGAAAAGTCTCCAAAATCGTACTAGGACAAGTGTCCAGACAGAGCCACTCGACTAGTAATTCGGCTGAAATAGTATATGGAAAAGATGGAAGTTCCGGTTCACTTCCGTTATACTCTCGTAAATAAACAGCACGTGTTTTTGATTGAAGCTTTCGTAGCTCCTCCTCAAAGGCTTCTGGAGAATATTTTCTATACGACCGAATTAGTTTGCGAAGAATCTTTGAGGTTTCACGGATAAAACTCGAGTTTAATAAGTCAAAACAATTGATGACGACTAACCGTAAATCAAAGTAAAGCGGTTCCCATGGCTGCTGCAACAACAGTTTTAAGAAGTCACTTTGTAAGCGATCCTCATAAAATGAGCAGAATAGTTCTCCAAACGCCGCTTTGAATCCTTCTTGAAGCTGAATCTGACCAGTGATCACTTGGAAAATCCAGGTGTCCAAGACAAACTCAGCGAGAGTTCTGTGAATGAACCTGACAGGATTAATATTATCCAAAAGGCCCTGACCCGCGACTAGTTCGATGTCCTGATGTGCAAGTGGTCCCTTCAGCTTATCGGCATCAAAGTCTAGCAATCCCTTGATTGCTAGATATATGTGAGCTCGGAAATACTCTTCTTTTAAGTGGTTTTTCATTGATAAACTTAACACACTTGCACTAAAGCCAGCTTTCTCAGTTAGATACCAGTAAAAGTTTTTCTCCAGAACCAACTGATATAATTGCAACTTGTCGAGGGGTACAAAGTCCGATATAACACTGTTGGTTCCTAAATCCGAATATATTTCCCCAAGAAGTTTGCACTGCAATGCAGTCGGGAGAAAGTAGTTCTGGAAAGATGTAATAAGTTGTCTGGCGGTGCTTTCTTCAACATTTTTACTGTGTGCCATAAAAACGGCAATTTGTCCTTCAGTCCCCAACGGTCCTAATTCGCAAAATGTTGATGAATGAGGAAGTGAGGAAAACTGTGGGTAAACGTCATCTACTTTAAAACTTCGTAGTGAAACAATAATTTTTAGTTTCTCTAAACCACATAAATACTTTATCGTACTCAAAGCAAACTCAAACTTTGTAGGCTCGACCTCGTCTAGGCCATCAATAACCAACACCACTTGTAACGAATCCACTACATTAACTTCAAAACTGTTCAGTTGTAAACACTGACCCAGCGTTCGAGGCCATCGGATATCCTCGTTGGTGAGAAATTCAGCCGCAAACTTATGTATTACTACAGTTTGCGGAAGGCACAAACTAAAAAGAAGATGCTGCATTAGTGCTGTTTTTCCTTCTCCTGCAGGTCCCGATATAAAGACTACTTTTGTCTTTGTCTGTTCAACAATGTCTCGTTCCGGGATTATTCGCAAGTAGTGTCTTAAACGTTTGTCCTTAAATATTCTTAAGTTCAAACTTCTCTCAGCAGCCAACTCTTTGATTTTGTCGTAAATTCCCTCAAACGATGCGTCATAACGGAGTGTTATTTGCACTGTCTCTGGGCTGAGATGATTTAAAGCGATCAGCTCATTGTCAGAATTTATAAATAAATTCCAATTTCTTTCTGGAAGTTCACGATTAACGTCTTTAGTCACTCGAAGCACATCTGCACCATATCTCTGTTCAAATGAAACAAGTTCCAAAACATACCGCTCCACGTATTCTTGAAGAAAGTTTTTTGGCTTGAAGAGCTCCAATCTATTTTTTAACAAATCAAGCAGTTGTTCCCCCTCTAAATTTTCGAGACAGAATTTAGCAGCGGGATACTCCTGATTTTGAATAAAAATAGTTCTATTTGAGCTTATTCGTTGTTGCGCCTCCGGACTTACGTCATGCCATCTAATTGGAACTAATTCAAATGCTCCAAAATTCTTCAGTTCCATTTTAACAAGATCGATTGTCTCAAACTTAGATGGGACAAGTATTACACGCCCTGAAGAAAGAGTTGCGTGGTCAACTTGTTTCAATCCAAACACGAAGTTGTAATTTGTGCGATTAGGATTTGTTATCGAGTAGCTTAAAGGTTCTTCCAAATTTTGATGAATTGTTATGGCGGTGTTGGATATACAGATGCGTTTCCCCATGTAAGCTTGAATCACTGGAGAATCCAAAGATAGAATTTCCAGCGTGCACTTTCCCCCACCAATGAGTTGAGGGCACTCCAATTTCGCTACGATATTACCTAGAAATTTGAAAAGAAAAATGTATATATAAATACGGTTAAAATCAGATTTCAAATACACGTACTGTTACAATCATTGCCGTTACATAATTGAATTCATTCTCTTACCGTGGTCTTTCTGGAAATTATAAACGTTACGTAGTCCCTCCAATACTTGATCAGGAGGACAGTCGACAGACCAATCTATCCAGGAAATCTGGTTCTCCCTTAATGCTGCCACGATGTGAAATAACTTTGGATACCTTAGATCGCTCATGAAGTAGTCCACAAAGTGTCGTTTATCTTCAGTGTCGTACTCGTCTGGCTTTGGAAACAGAAACGTTTTCACTACCCCTATTGGATGATCGAGCATTTTGTCAGGTGCGTGTTCATACGTATTCCTTATGAATGTAATTAGTGAACTGGGTGTATTTTTTAAAGTTACAAAGTCCATTTTGCATTCTTTACATTTCTTCATATGTTTCGGACAATTGCTTGGCTGGCCACATCCGCCAGGTCGACGGGATAACATTTCCTGGTAGTGGCTAATTCCATTGTGTACATCTTGAAGGCGATCCTTCCATTGACCAACTCCATATATTTCAATTTGAAACGTATTTAGCTGTTGAAGGAATTTAGTAATGGAAGGTGCCTGATTTGTTGCGTTTCTGTTTGCTGCGGCTACATTGGATTTAATTAGCAGTGGTTGTAACAGCTGCCGACGAGATTTTGATAAGTATGACGTCTGCAGAAGTTTGTCTAGATCTGTCCATCAAGAAACTGTGATTAGTGATTACCAATCACATAATTGAAAAGTATCGAGTGCCTCTTACCTGTCGCTTTTGAGATATTGTTGTTTGCCATGGTGAACACGGAGTGCACTTTATATTCTTATTCTAACACAGACCAATTGACCCCAAGACTTAAGTGTAAAAAAACTATTTTATATGGAATAAACTACACTTATAGCTGAAGACAACCCCAAAACTGGGTGCACAGAAAAACTTACGAGATCTGTTCTCTCAACTCTCAACAGGTGTGTAGTGAACTGTAATTTAAAATGCAGAAAACTCACAACATTGATACAGCTTGTTCTGTAAAACTCACAAGATCTCTTTCTCCAGTGAGTCAAATATATACGCAGACTCCTATGTATTCAATGCAAAAAAAAAGTCCGCAGCTGACTATCTATCTTTGTTTCAACTCTCCCTTCTCACGTTGCATATTGAGTCACATTGCATGTTTTGCATCACTACAGATTACGTTACATGAAAAGAGGTAAAGTTGAGCGCTTGGGTGCATGTATGAAAAAAAAGAGAGAAAAATGTTTTCTTCGTATTTAATTTATATCTATTACCGTGCTTTATTACATCAATATGTATGTACATAACACAATACTAAATCAAATACAAGAAGCGTTTACGTCATTAATTCGGTAGGTAGACGTTGTTTAAAACCCTTATTTTGTTCCATCATTAAAAGTACTCCAAAGTTTGCAATATCTGATTCTTATCAGGCTATCAGGCGATGATATATTGCCTTTAATCAGGAGAATTACGCAAAGATGGGTATTTGGGCTGGGAATACTCACTCGTTTAAAATGTTCGTCTGACCTTGTTATAATTCCGTCTGTAGAGAATGAATTAATGCCAAGCACGGGTTTTTCAATTTAATTGGTTTAAAGCCGAAGAGTTTCCAACTAGATTTAAAATCACTTCCAAGACTATGCTTGGTGAGATCTATCTTGTGGCTATAAAGTACTATTAAAACCTCTGTTGCTATCAAAAACAAACACATTAATTTGGTTTTTTCGAATAAAAGAAGCTCCTAAATAATTTGCTGTCAAAAATGTAACGGATTTTGCAAGCACTAATAAAACTCCTTGGTCAATTTAGCTTACGTTGACCTTACTTAAGTTCAGCTAGTCTATCGCCCATTTCCAATTAAATTTGTACTAATGGGGAAAATGTTGAGAGGTGCTGATATAAAGGCATACATACTGTAACAGCACAACTGATGATTATTTATCTTGATGAACCATACTTAAGTTGAAAAATCCTTTAAACTGAATATTACCTGAAGCTTGACACCATTCTTTCTTTATTGAAATGCGTAAGGCATCAATCTACAGCTAATCAAATATTTGTGGGTAAAGTTGAATCGATCATCGTAGCCTTTCTTATCGGTGACATTATATTCTTCAATGATTTGTAGATTGACCATCACTGTACATCATTGGCTGTTTTGGTTGTTTCAGCGTAAAAACTACAAGTATAATAATTTATTCCAGTTAGTTTTCAGAATACACAAAGGTTTCAAAATCATGATTATTCGCATGTAAAAGTATTAAGCTAACAGGTATTTTTAACATCAACAATCCTAGTGGAGTAAACTATATGAGCAATATTCCACAAACTGACAGGCGTATTGGTAACAAATACTATTATCGATAACTTTAATAATTATTGATGTAATTAAAAATCACATAGTTGGTTTTTGATTATATATATTTAAAATGCAGAATGTAATTGTACTGGCGTTTCATCGCCGATCACACACGACAGTCAAGCACACTGGTGAAGGTTGCCTAAACATTTCCTGACCCCATAAGGGAGTCTTTGTTAGGTCACAACTGTAAACATAGTCTTAAATTATATTACATCATATCTCTTACAATAGGTATCAGATCAGATTTCACGACGATCACACATTTTCCTATTAACAAAGTTTTTGGCATTGTTTTACCAATCAGAAATTTTTGTAATATTCTTTTTGTGTTTTTAATTTGATTAAGTCTATTTCAAAAATATCCGTCATAAGTGAATGCCTTTCCAAACTGTCTGCTCCTATCATGATTGACTTTTCGTTTTCGATTGCACATTTACCTAGTTCAGGGTCAGTCTTTATCGCAGTCATTTAAAATATCATTACATATCACTATACTGATTCTTACAAAAAATATATCAACGCTAGTTATAAACTACATAATAAATTGTGTACACAGTGCTATATTATTATCATTAACTTAATATTGGAAATTGCCGGCAGACATGATTCAGACAAAGTTTTCACGAAAAGGAAATGTCCTGTTACCGAAAATATGTAACAATGTTATAAAACGTACAAAAATTAACCTAATATTATTCGCACATTTCAAGAAGTTGGCCGTATAGAATAGTGAAGACCTGATGGATGTAACTCTACTACTTCGAAGTCAGTAGAAATATCTGCATATTCGCAAGGCCATCTGGAGGTAGCGAAAACTCGAATATTATGTGCGCTGGCAATGTCCTGAAAAAACTCCATAACTTCTTGTTCTGGTATTTTATCAATCCCGTCAATGCATATAACTGCGTTCGGAAAATCTCCCTTAAACATTCGTTCCAAAACATTTTCTTCGTTTGGAGTATTCGCAAGGATCTTCATGATTCTCTCCTTCAAGCAGACATTTGGCTTTTGCAAATTTTCGGTTGCTGATTCGTTCCTGAACAACTTTCGAAATGTTTCCAGAAGGGAATCAGCCGTCGATTGTTTAGAAATAAATGAATCAGGGATTTGAACAAACCAAGAAACAAGATTTGATTTGACAGTCCGGTAGTGAAAGTATTTCGCGATTTTTGTACGCATTTCAGGCGTACCTTTTGTAAAATTTATGATTTTTGAGGTTGACTCCAATAATGTATCAATATGAGTTGATGTTTCCTTTTCTAAAATCTGGTTGTACGGTGAACTGTTCGTGAATAGCTTTAGGGGATTATTCATTAGCAAGGTTTTCCAGTCCTCGTATTTCATAGAATTTCCGCAGTTCAGAATTTCATCAGCGTAGTTATGAACATCTTTCAATGGAACAATCGTTCCATTTATATCCAGACTTCCATGCTGAGCAATGTGCGCTCGTAATATCTGTGTAGTCTGAATCTCTTTCCGTTTTAAACTCGATACGCGTGGGCGTTCTACTTCTCTCATAACATCCACAAGGGTGAAGTCGCTAACGAAAAGATACGTATCCTTAATCAGATAATGGCTTAACTCCTGCCACCCGAACAAAATGTTGAATTTAAAGGGCGCTCCCTTTGTCGTTTCGAATTCAAACTTCGTGCACTCATTGATGTGCTCCCGTATAACTTCCAAGCATGCTTTCTTGGGTTGATTGAATTTATTCTTGGTTTTGATCGCTCCAGATGTATGATCCTGAAAAAAGACGAGACAGACAAAATCATTTAACAATAGCTGCCACACTACCCCAACCCCCCCCCCCCGCCA
>JAAXOA010002690.1:0-12729 GCA_036561885.1 Salina celebensis
AGATTGCGAAGATTAGTTTAATGGAAAGGAGAGTTTATGAAGGAAGAATTAATTGGTAAACTTTCAAATTGACGAGCGACATAACTCGAGAAAATTTTCGTTCCTCGGCTCACAATTTTGACAATAAATCTGAAATCAAATCAATGGAATCGTAAAATTGAAAATTATGGAGGGCTTAATAATACTACTTAAGAGGAAACGTAGTGCTGTGTTTCCGCTAGGACTTGTAATATTACTAAATAATTGATTTATTGAAATGGCATAATGATTATTTTGAAATTGTGAACAATGCATAAATAGGGCAAAGTCAATTGTAGTTGTAAAAAGAAAATGTAGTAAAATGATGTAGTATACATACATATGTAACAAACATCATAAATAATTCAATTGTCTGTAATAAAAGTGTTTCTGTGTTAAAAAATGACTTTCCTCTGGCTTTATTTGAAGCCTCGCTCACGGGTCTAGTCCTCTGCATTTTAGGGTAGTGTTACACTAAAATTCGGCTAACTTCGTTAAAGCTACTTTTGTTACAACCATTAGGTTTCAAACCAAATATTTTTCAGTAATTACAAATATTTGTTATTCGTTGTTAAGCTTATCTATAATGCAAACAAGAAAAGCTGTAAAAGAAAAGCTACAATATTCATTCGTCGAAGGTGTTTGGGAAAATATTTTGAATTATTTTGCATACGTATTATACTCTGTAGCTAGTTTCACTTGGTCCATCGGTCACCACTATATTACTCTGTTCCATTGCAATATTGCACGTATTGTAGTGACACTTGATGTGAATTTAAAAGGTTTTTTCACAACAATGACAGAAGTATGCAAAGTTTTATGTAGTTCTACATAATAAACAGACTAGATCTATGGAGGTTACATCTAGCACGAAATTTCCGTGGTTTTGTAACTGATACTCACAATAAGCATGGAGTTTCATGTAACCATTTCAGTGGAACTTAGACTAGCTAGAACTATCAAGAGAAAAATAATAATACAAAAGATTAAGGCTGGTATTACGCATCCCCTAAAAAATTAATCATTACTCCATGTAAGTTCAGTACATTTGATAACGCCGAGTCAAATTGCTGTATCTCACAGTTTATCTTGAAAGCAGTAAGAAGATGCAGTTTAATTTTCAGTCCTATCCCGTAACATGTTATCCAAACGTTAGCAAAATTCTCTTTCAATAAAACATCCACTCATACAGGTGGCTGATCCATTTCATTATACATTCCCTAGAAATGCGCGTACTAGTTTGTGTGTAAGTATGAAATAGCGTAAATGTAACATGTAACATTGCTTATTCTGGAACATGAGTCATTGTTTCGAAACATTTTGGAGCTCGAGTTACTTGCTCGCTTTGGCTGGAATAGAACGCAGCAGCTACTTTGAGACATAATTCATTTCTGGATTACACTTTAACATACAAAATACTTCCCTCCGGTTGTGTTAATGGGTGCACTTCGTAAATCGGGATCCTTTGGAGAACTTCTGTGTCGCTTTAAACCGTCCAAAACAAGACATTCAGTAAATAGTTTCAGTATATTTAAGTGTTTGTTGTTTGGTCAAATTCATAGTGATTGAGCATAATCTATAACAAAAGTTGCTAAGAAGACATTAAGTTAAGAGAATTTTTTGTTTGTGGTACCCTTAACCCTTAGCTTGAGCTCAGCTAAAAAATGGAGTGTCAAATGCAATTAGTCGAATCTGTTGAAGAAGATGAGGATGGTTGGCTACCTTCGGAAATATTTCAAAATGAACTAATAGTAATAGAGAATTCCAAGTTAGAAAGTGCCTCAGAGGAAACCTCAGAGACAGAAGAAACACAGGGGAATATTATTGATGATGTGCGTGGAACTGCTCATCAGTATGACTTTGATGAGGAACATAATTATCCATCGTTGAAAAGCAAAACAAAATTGGAAAAAGTACATGGCGCTCGGGGTACTGCGATTCGGTTCCGAATTGATGATGACATTGGGGAAGAAGCACCTTTGCGAAGTAAGAAAAAGTTGCGAAATGTAAGTGGCTCAACAAAAAGATACAAAGTGGTAGACGACCAACAAGAAAATACTCTGGAGAGAGTTGAAAAAGTGACGTATGTAAAGATTGCATCAAAACGACGTGAATCCAAGGAGGGAAATGCCACAATGGGAGCAATTCGGAAAACACGTCGGAGGGGTACTGCCCGAAACTATGATTTGGAGGATGGCGTCGCAGATGATGAGTCAGATCAGTGTATTGACAACGCTGAAAATCAATTATGCAAAGCTAAACAGTTTGGAGGAGACAAGAGGGAAGTTCAAGCTTCAACTGCACTAAAACTTCGTAATGGCAGTCTTTCGGGCATCAATCAAAAGCATCCTTCCCCAAAAGTGAGAAAGGAAAAGGTGATCGCACACTCCAGCACAGGATTCGGACATGGTTTCCAAAAACAACGGCCCTCAACTGGTAACGGCTCTACGGACATTTCAGAGGTACGGTAAATCACTGTTTTTGAACTAGTTGATGGTTAAATTTATGTATGATCTTTGAGGTTTTTATGTTATAGTAAGATAATGGTAACTGAAATGTTCAAGGTCGGTTTTCGTCCTTCCGCCGGAGCCGGGACCAATTTTCTTACCAGCAAGGTTCACCCGAGCGTGGCTTATCGTGTAGAAAGCGAAATTCCGACACAGGAGACGGGTCACCAAACCAATGCCGCTAACCAAATCAATCAGGTAAAAGTTCGGTTGTTTAATTCATAATTGGCTTAAAAACAAGCATGTCGACTTAAATAAAATGGTATGAAATGATTGTTCGAAATTATTTTAAAAATACCCCAGATTACAGCTGAATAGTATTAATTAGTCTGATGTATTTTAATTTGTAGCCGGAGTCCATCCAGACTAAGTGGACGTACAGCGGGCGCAGGACTAGTGGGGATCCAAATTATTCGGCCCAACCAAGTGGTTCAACAAGTTTTGTTTTATTTACAATTTGTATCGGGATAGTACCGCTGATTTGGTTTGTTTATGGAAAATAGACTTGAGGTGAAAAAGAATAACGATATGACCGGATTTGTTTGACAAAACTCCTGAACTTTATCCTGTTTAAGATGTAGTAAAATTTTACTTTTCAAACTGTGTTTGATTTTGGATAAGCTTTTGGTTTATACTTCTATTAGGTTAATGATTATCGCAAGGAATTTAGTGGAGTCATTGATATCTTTTCGTTTATGTCCGTAAAATAATTCAAGGTTCATAATACTGGATAGAATTCAAATATATTTGCGTAATGAGCAAAGCGAAAGTATTGTTTGAGCATCAAGATGTGAACATCAAATTTAGTTCTCAAACCTTCTAATTCAGAAAACATATACTGAAAACCCAATGTCAAGGACGAATATGCATGTAAATGTAGCTTTAGCATATTACAATTTGTAATATTTTCATTTACTTTGAAGTTAAAATGAGCATTTATAGTTACTATTTAATTGTGTAACTGTCGTTCAATATTTGATTACGCATAATATTAACGCATAGATAATAGATACAACTAAAGAACAACGTTATGATTTAACTTAACGTGCCAACAAACATATTATAGTGGATATGGTTGACAGATTTATAATTTGAATAAAGTAAACTCTCGAAACAAATTGCGTAAATTAAAATTTTTAATTTATTTTCATACTATTGTCAACGTTACGAAATGAAAGCGGCAGCGAGGCTATATATACACAATCACAATATTCATTTGAAGAATGCACGGTGTATTGAGGAAAATTAACAGATGTTAATTATCAATATTTATGATATTGTTCAGAAAAAAATTGTATCTTTTCATTTTTGAAGTATATTTTTTATATCCAGGAATTCTTGTTTCGTGTTGGTTTTACGTGGTTTAACATACCGAATGGTGTCGGCAGGCATGCAAAAATGCTGTTTGGAACTCTAAGCAAGTTATTAACAGAACTTAATAATTACAGATAGTAACAGTAACGAGTTATCCATCTTTCTGCTTTTAATCCCGCTTATCATATATAAGTTACCTTGTTGACAGTCCTAACAAGATCACGCAAAAATTGTGTCACTCAATACAATTAATTCTCCTGGAAGTCTGAACGCTCTGCATCCCATCTACTGCACTGTCTACTTCATATAAGCCACCTCACTGTCAGAAATATTCATCTACAAATAATTACAGGTGTATAATGAGATGAAAGGTAAACTGGTTATATACAACGCATGAAAATAGACCGAAGATCAACTTGTTTAAAAACAAAAATAAACTACTGATATCATCAACAATCGAATAAATTTTGGCCGGCCATTAGCGCCACACACACTAAAACTCAAGTGTACAAAAGAGCTTTGCTATTTGCGAATTGTAGAAAAGCACAAAAGGAATTAAGTCAGTTAAACAAAAACCACTCCTATACTTTTTGATTTATATGGTACTTCAAAATTTAACACCTGCATTTCCTGAGAATTAAATTGTTCAATACAAATTGTGGATATAAATTTTCAGTTGTCAGTGTGTATAGTGGTACACCGCAACAATCATGCTTAACCGTTTGTACCGAGTAATGAAACCTTACTTGACAGATATATTGCTGGAAATATTTAGTGACGGCATCCTCCATACCCAAATTTTGTATAAATTGGGCATGTCAAGATCGGATATCCAACAGTTGTCTAATCTGTTTTCTCAGTGAAGTTCTTACTTCCAGTATTTTCTTCGATCAGCAGCCATGGTGAGCAACATGAAATACGTTTGTTTGGTGCTGGTGCTAGCCTCGATTTTGTCCTTCACAATGGCAAACTGTCCGGATGGTCCGGGCTGGGCCTGTTGGGCTGCGAGGAAAATTAGGGATGAAATTTGTCGCTGTAAGTAAATATTATTCCAAACAATTCTTTAAAATGATTAATGTTGTTGCATCTGCTTCGTTCGTAATAGCTCGTCGATGGAACACTTGGTGGTCCAAGTACTACTTCCCAGATAATTGCCACTGCTGCCGTCGGTGATGTGTGAAATCAAGATTGATCGCACTTTACGCTAATAAACCTACGTACATTTGCTGTCATATACATTTATTTATGTACATTGTTTCAAGAAGTGTTTCAAAGTAATATAAATTCCGTTTTTGTAGTAAACATAAGGTTTTCTACCTGGATTTAATGTCATTAAATTTTTTGCGACTCTGAAACGAAATCATTAATGAACACACTGAAATAAAAATATTAGGGCTCGAACTGTTAAATCAGTTGTTTTCAACCAATGTTTAGAAATGAGTTAATATTATGGAATCAATCGGTTGTAGCCGAAAAGACAAAAGCTGACTTCATTCATCGAGTGACTTAGAACGTACTACTTGCTAGATACATTTATATTCACACACATATTATTACACACAGATTTATAAGTAGATCTATACTAAACTAAATGTGAAACACCTTGACAATGACAATCGTACACAATACCAATATGTTTCATTGCAGGTTCTACTTTTGTATCGTTGTATGTATCCCAGTTATACAACAATTTAAAACGTTTTCAACTTGTATATGAGAAGGAAAAGAAGCTGTGCGTCGTTCTACCTAATAAACAAAGAGTACTTCCCAGTTATATTTAGAAAAAGATGAATATCCGTCATTTTACAACTGATACCCATACGAATGCTCATACAACTGATACTCCTCGTGTTTTAGTGGAACGTAGACATATCTTGGAAGAAAAACTGTATGCAAGAGATACTACCAACACAGTAGAATTATGTCTTATGCGTTCCATTTGTATCATAACGAAAAGTCAAATCTTGAATCTTAGGGTTTATCTTTAAGCACTCCACAGTTTAATATTGAAGCCTATCCAGTAATAACAGGATATCCACCAAACGTTTGCAAAATCCCTACCTTTCCCCTATGTAATAATGTCCAGAAGGAGTACAGCCTGAAATACGTCCACTCTTCATCCAACACATTTCCAAGTAACAAAATCTTCTCTCCATTGAGAGAATCTGATTTTGCATAGTTGAAATCTGGCTCGTGCGACTCTGTGTTTTCACAATGGGGATGACGTTATGCCAATTATTAATACGTTGAATGAACAGTGGATTTGCTTCAGGGTAAAATGAAAATTCTATTGGAGCAGGTGGCTCATGCATCCGTATACCCACGTAGATCAAACGAAACAAAACACTTTAGCATCACAAAGCTATTTACCATATTTTGCCATACTGAATACCCTTCCTCTTTTCTGCGAGAATATTCAACCAAGGACTATTCGTGAATTCTATTAGGGCTCCGCGAAAGCATTCAGACTATGGTAACGTCGTTTAAATACAGATAGGCGAAAACTATTGTGTACTTGTTTGTGTAAATGGGCCTTTACTTAATGTAATTCAGCCAAGCTTATGCTGGGGTTTTAGTCATTGCTTCGAAGCATTATTGAGCTCGAGCTCTCTTCAACAGAAACGTTGATATTTTGATAATATTTTATTCGTGTATTACAAGTTCACTTTATCAACCCCCTTCAACACACTCCACTCTAGTTGTGAGAACAGGGGCTTCAAAATTATTGTGCCACTTCAAGTTTGGAGTCGTTTGAACCAGTTTTAAAATAATCCGACAATTAATAAGTTTTCGGTTATACGGCCTGGACTTAATACTAATGATTGAGCATAACTTTTGACGAAACAATAAAGTTGACTGTTTACGGTTTCTCGAGCTTTTACCTTGATGTCCTAACAATGTATTGTGAATCGGATTTGGAGGAAGAGGAGCCATATTATTACCAACATGAAACACCCGCAACATGCAACATACAATGGCAACATGCTCAAACTCAACAACAATGCAAGACCAAGAAAGAAAGCAGCCCAGAGGAAATTCCACACATCGACAGAAATCCGCCGGAGGAAGTTATTCACGATGCACGTGGGACAGCTCATCAGTACGGATTTGTTGAAGAACAAAATTATCCACATGTGGAAAGCAGAGTAAAGCTGGAACTAGCTCAAAGTTCGATAATTCATAACAGAGAGGAAGAAAGTGTCAAAGGCGCTCAAGGTATTGCGAAGCTGAGCGAAATCGACGATGAAATGTTTATCCAAGCAACCAGGCAGAGTAAGGAAAACTTGAAAAACGCAAGCGGCACTGCAAGAAGTAATCAATCAGTTGACGACCAACATGAAAATTGCCTGGAGAGAATTGAAAAAATTACAAATTCCAGGGTCGCATCAAAAAGTCGTAACTTCAAAGTGGAAGCCGTTGAGGGAGACGCTATCCGAAAACACAAAAAGTTAATATCTGCGCGGGGAACTGCTCGGAAGCATGAATTGGAGGGTGAAGTCACAGATGAAGAGGCACACTTGTGTATTGCCAACGCTGAAACTGCAATAGTTTTAGTTATGGAGATCGAGAAAGACAAGAGCGAATGTTCAACTGCTGTAATAAAACTTGACAACGACAGTCTGCGGAGTGCCAGTCAAAAGAAACAAGTGGTTGTAAACCTGGAATAAACAGAGCCGTCCCCGAAAGTGAAGAAAGAAATGACCACCACCCCCTTCAATGTAGGAATGGCTGATAGTTTCGAAAGACAGCGACCAGCGACTGTTTTGTACAGTGCTGTTGTTACAAAGGCAAGTTATATTTACGTATACCTTTAAGTAGCTAAGTCAATAACCACGCAGGAATGTGCATTATTATTATTAATTAATTAATGTATGTACTTGAATTAATTCGTAGCCGGGGTGTTCCAAAACAACGTTGACCAACAGTGGGTGCCCAATTAGCGGGGATCGACATAACTCGACAAACCGAAGTGGCTGCTCATTGATTCGCCGTCCGGCAAATCTTTTTTCTCTCGCGGTTTTTATCTTTGTTGTGCTGTTGATTTGGTTTGTTTTTCGAAAATAGACAGTAAAAAGCGTGATAGGGCGTAGTTTATTCCACTTCCGCATACATCTGAATTGTTATTGCATACCAAAACAAATACCTATTTTGCGTATAGATTATTTAAGGGCTGGCTTTGATTTTTTTGGGGGTAAGAATACAATTTAATATAACTATCTTCTCACATTTACAATAATTAATAAGCATGTTCACACTGAATTTCATACTAATTGTAAATAAATTATAGCTCCGATGTGGTTGCAGATTTCAGCAGAGAGATAGTGTTATGTGATTTTTAACGTTTTGTGCCATGCTGACTTTTTATATATATTATATTACACTAGATTACGTCGATAAAAGAAATTTTTAAATGAACCTAAAATTCGAAACATCCCAGGTGATTTTAACAAAAATACTTATCTTATTCATGGCTTAACGCTATGCCTGATTTGCAATGACTTTTCAATGATTAGTCTGTTCCTTAACGTTGAATTGAAAACCCATCCTAACACATACATAATAGCATAACTACGAATAAGACATACATTTTGTGTAAAATACGATTTTAACTTGAATCCTGCTATGTATATCTTAATATCGGCTGAAAAACGACAAGGGTAACACAATACAAATAATATTTAAATTTGTTATACATACTAGCGAATAAAGCTTATATTTAATCTCCTTGTTAAATCTTTAAAAACATCAGCAACCGACAATTCTTATACTAAGAAACACACGTGAGTTAATATACATTTTATTTACAACCAATGATTAGGTCACGCAGATTTTATTTCAACAGAGCTAATACAGACTGAGCTGGCAGATACCTTCGAAAGCATCAATTCTGCTAAGTTTATAGTGCAAACATACTATTTGAACTCTAACTAGGGATGTGCCGGGCCGACCAAATACCCGGGCTCGCCGGGTCCGGGTACTTATAAAAATTTCAAGACTCGGCCGAGTAGGCTCGCCGGGTACCCGGCCAAAGTATATTACATCATTTTGCGAATCAATTAGGTACATGAAATGTAGCCGGATATACGAAATACCAAAAGAGATTAATTCAGAGGTTTTGTCAATTAAGATAACTTGTAGGGATGTGCCGGGCCGACCAAATACCCGGGCTCGCCGGGTCCGGGTACTTATAAAAATTTCAAGACTCGGCCGAGTAGGCTCGCCGGGTACCCGGCCAAAGTATGCTTGCCAGATAACCATTAAAAACAATGCCAGTAGCGCTTGATTCATCAGTTAATGTTAAATTTATACATTTATTAATAAATTGTGCACCGGAAAATTACATGAATTGAGTTTTTAATGATTTTTAGGCAAAAACTACACAAATCTTAAGATTAAATCTGTACTCTTTCTTAGCCCGTTGACTTAACTAATGGGTAAGGGTAACTGAACTACATGCCGGCATGTAGTTAAAGATGCTGAATTAGTAAAACTCACAAATTTCAGTAATCCTCCTCCAAGTATTTGTAGTTCAAGATGCGAAGATTGTGCTTAAGGAATACCAATTGACCAGCTGTCTCGGGTATCAACAAATTTCGCTTAGCTTCATACACATCTCCAGCCTCAGAAAACACCCTTTCGCTGTAAACACTGGTTGCTGGACAAGACAAGTACTTCCGAACGTGCGGGGCTATATTGGGATATTTATACGCGTTGGTATTCCACCATTCCAAGGGATCATTTCTCTTGGTTCTTTCAACATTACAGAACACGGGAAGAATAGCATCCTTTAAGTATAAGTTAACTTCTGCGTCATGAACTGCTGATACCAGTGCTGGCTGCAAGTTGCTTTCTTGCTGTGAACGTGCAAAAGTCGATAGAATGGAATCATAGGAAGACCAAACACCGTCATCGAGCCCAGTAGGAGTTAGAGCATCTGTTCCAACGCCGGTTGATGAACTGTTTTCTCCTGATGACTGGCGTGTTGAATCATTTAAATGTCGCAAAAACGAGGATTTAACCATTTCCTGCCTTTCAGTAGAGCTTAGGAAGGCTAACTTATACCGGGGATCCAGAAACGTCGCAAATGTAAGCAAGGTGTTGGTTTCAAAAATGTCTTCACTAAAACGCTCGTTCATCCTGTGGATAATTTGAGACTTCATGGTTCCCACGCCGGCGTGGGAACCAGAAGGTTGTTGTAGAAGAAGCTTTAGGGAGCGAATTGATGGAATGATTTCAGAGTTCAGAAGACAGTTGCTACTAAAAAGTCGGGTTATAGCTTCAAATGGTTTCAATAAGTTGATCAGTGAGTTGATTGTAAGCCAGTCAGATCCGGTAAGAGTTTGATCGAAGTCGTGCTCTGATAAAAGTGACAACACGTACAACTTCAACTCTTGAAACCTTTCAAGCATGTAGTAAGTTGAATTCCATCTTGTTTGTACATCCTGAACGAGCACCTTTGACTTTCCCGTCTGTTTCTGGATTGACGCAAACCAATTAGCAATACTTGGAGCACGATTGACGTGAGACACAATAGATCGACATTTCAGGAGTAACGTGACAACACCTTGTTGAGCATTCATAGACTCTGCAATCACGAGCTGTAAACTGTGTATATAACAAGCTACTCCTTGAAGTCCAGCTTCAGCTACACCTCTTACGATGTTTGCTCCATTATCCCTAGGAACACAGACCAAATATGATCATGAAGGCAACGTAACGCCAATTTGTAGGATTAGGATTAACTTGCCGGCAAGTTGATCCTAATCCAAATAATGAACTTTCTCGCAACTCACCTGACTACGGCGTGCACCTTATCTCTAGGAATCTTCCAGTCACCCAACATTTTGCCAATTACTTCCTTAATGTGTTCAGAAGTGTGATTCTCCGGAAAATGTTCCATGCAAAGTAAAAAGTTCTTCTGCTTGTAACTGATGTCAATCCAATGCCCAGAAAGAGACATGAACGCCTTATTACCTGAAGATGTCCAGAGGTCTGTCGTAAATGAAATGTAGTCTGCCTGGTCAACAAGATCCTGAATTTTTTTCACAACACCTTTATTAATCTCAGGTATGGCCGTTCGAGAAAAGTACGTTCTGCATGGCACATCAAATCGTGGAGTTGTATGGGCCATAAGTCTTCTGAATCCTGGATTTTCCACAAAACTGAATGGCAAATTGTCGATGACAAGCATTTCAGCGAGGAACTTGCGCATCTTTTTAGACCTCTCTTCATTGAATTCCCATTTTCTTGACGCTTTGAAAGAAGCGTTTAAGTCCAATTGCCGTCCCGTGGCTTGGCAAGAGTCATCTTCTGCAACATCCTTTGAGGTTTCTCTTGCAGCTCCAATCGATACAGAATGTTTGTTTCTAAGGTGCTTGCACATTGTAGATGTCGTGGCCTTACGCCCACTTCCTCGATAAACCTTAGCGAAACATAGCTTGCACACTGCCTTCTCCTGATTGGTCTTGTCAATAGTGAAGTAATCCCACACTGCGCTTCGGACTTTCTTCGGTTGTTGAATCACAGGGGTTCCAATATTGACTGGAATAATTCGATTGGAAGGATAAGCCGATGTCGATGGAGGGTTGGGGGTTGGAATCTCAATTATGCTTTCATTGTCACTTTCCATGGATTCTTGACGTTGTTGCATCATTCCTGATTGATCACTGCCTAAGGATTCCGCATGTTTATGCACCACTCTTGATTGATCCTCCTCCTCCCCTCCTACGGACTGCGCATGTCGTTGCACTATTCCAGATTCAACGCTTTCTCCGGATCCCGCTTGTTCCTGAACTCTTGTATCTCCACGATTGTCTGTAGCGGAGTCTACCTGTTGACTTTCCAGTTCCTGATTCGATGTTACAGCTTCTGTTGCAACAACCGCGACATTGTTAACACTATCGTCAGGTTCCTTGGGAGGGAATAACCGTCCGAACTGAACAATAGGCCTTCCTCTACCTAAACCAAAGTAAGGTTCTTGAATAACTAAGTTTACTAGTTTTCACATGTGCAAATGCTGATAGTGAATGTACCTCTCCCCGTACCTTTCGCACGTTTTTTTCCAGGAGGTCTACCGCGACCTCGACCTCGACCCCGACCCCTACTCCCTCCTTTTTCCGACACGCCGGCGTGTTGGAGCAAGGAGGCGAGTAGAGGATCACCTTCAGTTCCTGCACCAGCAGACACAGGGCTGTCTTCCTCCAATTTGAATGTTACTCTCATTCGACTCCATTTTAACAGTTAAAACAGGCTAAAAAAAGCTGCAGAAAAAGCTGAGTTTTTTGTTTCACCTATGTTGGCTTTTAATGCTCAAGTCGTTAGCTGAAAAGTACCCAAAGCCACGACGTCGTCGTTGGCCTTTTTACAACATTGCCTGTATATGGTTGGCGATCATACATTGCGCATGTGTATGCATATGCATACGTTTTTCGGGTGCATTGGTTTAACATGGAAAGGATATGAGCTGCGTAACTCTCTCACTGGCTTGTAAAACGTGTACAACTGGCTCAGTTGTGCTTGTTCCTTGGAGCTGAACACATGTGTTTTGTTTGTTGTTCTCCAAAGACTTCTGTCATTATTCTTTTCACGGATTTGATTTGACAGTGAGAAACTTAAAATGGCGTCAATTAGTGGAAGACCTGGAGGGGACACCGAGGAAGAGACAGATTCGGAGATGGATTTCTTGGTACGGTGAAAAATGCATTAAAGTTTCTAGTTGAGTGAGATGGAAACTTTTATGTTTGTTTACAATTATGTCTCTTTCAGGTGGCTTCGACTTCTAAAATGGCTGGACCAGGAGCGGGGAGGGTGCAAACTCAACCTGCCGGCAGGTTGAGTTTGTACCCTGGAACATCCGGTTCCAAAGTTCCTTTCGAGGTGAGGAATTATC
>JAAXOA010002691.1:0-12729 GCA_036561885.1 Salina celebensis
CTATCGTTAGGATTATATTTTGTATGTACTCATTGTTAAACAATTGCCATTTCCAATAATGATTTTAAAGAGTTTGAATAGTTCACCTATTTTGCTATGGTAACCATCCCACAGTTCTTTAAACTTTATCATTATGGCTATGCTGAACTGACTAAAATACGTCACACAAAATACTAGAATTGATGTAATGGTAAAATCTTTTCAATGCATGATGTTTCACAAGTTTTACTCGAAATAATTAGTTCGATGTGTGAAAACAATCCTGATTCGTTTGTAGAATTCTACATTTGAAGCTAGAAAGATGGATCCGTTGCTTCTAAAAAATAATTTTGTTTTGAGTCAGTTTTGCATGGAGTGGGAACAGTGTTCGAAATAAAATGCTAACAAACCCATGAGAGCTCTCGGAAACTAATGGTAAAGTAATAACACAAACACATACAAGTAGTTTCATTTCGTAGAACGATCTCTAATTTTACTATTCCTCATTCAAGTGTAACCGTATTTGCAAACTTTTATAGAACATTTGTTTTTGTAAAAATAAGCATTCGATTCTAATAATTTTGAATGAACAAGAGGTTCCGTGTTCATCTAAAATCATTGAAAAAATTCGGTTGATTACAACCACACGCTTCTTTGACCATGTTTTGATAAAGTTGTCTCATTCCACACACAAATATGTTTACTTTCCCTATGTATGTGTATAGCGATGCGTCATACTGTGAAAAGAATTCAGGAAGCATCCTAGTCGCTCTTGAAATCTCCTTCAATAGGAGAAAATAGAAGATTTTTAGCTCTAATTACACAGCTTAATGCTTCACGGAAAAGTAAAAAGCTGAATTTTACAGTTCCATCCAGCCAAAGTCGGTAATCAATATTTAATATTGAAACTATTCTATCCTTACATTTGTCACAAGCTCGTTGAAGAAAGTCCCTGTCCATATCAGTAAAATTTACTACCTTTAAAGAGCAGACGAACAGACAAAATACATCAATATCAATATTTGCTTGACTTCACCAAAGCTACGTAATAATTGGAGTTCGCGAAGAGTACCGTTTCCGAATTGAGGCAAGATAATGAGTTGCTAGTCTTGCTACTCAGAATGTAATTAATAAAATCTTCATTGCCGTGTACTAAACGTACTTATTGGTCTATTCACTTTTTAGATTTGCGCGTGAGCTCAGTGAGCAAAATAGTTATTATTGAATTGGTATAATATTTTTTAGATGCACAAGGTTAAATCAAGTGTTAGCTTGCTTTAGGTAAAATTAACAATTCCGTACTTAGCGGGATAAGAACATCTTTGGGCTCAGAATCGACTCTGTTAGTGGTTTCTGTTACAGCGTACTGTAGTTTGGAACGAATGTATACTCATATTATTTCAAGGGCTAGTTAGTTTAATAAAAAAAAGAAAACATTGTTCTTTAACTTGCCATTGTTCATTACAAAAATTTCACAATTAGCTTTTCGTTTTCTCCTGCTTCAACTAATCGGTACAATCAAATTAGGAAAATGGAATTCAAAAGGAAACTTGTGACATATTCCTACTAATAAAATGTTCGCCTTAAGAAAAATGCGTTAGCAATGAGAATCAGATCCAGCTTATTTTTCATCTCCTTCGCATTGAATTCGCTATTACTTTGTTGACCTTTCCAGTTTTTGTGACGCATAGAATAACGTTTTGTAATACTATAAAAGTCCTTTCATGCTCAGTTCCTAAATGATTTTGCTTATAAAAACTTTCACCAAATCAGTATATATGCTTAAAGACCTACAACTCCTCACATGACTCTCTCTCTCTCTCTCTATTCATTGGAAACGTAGGCGAAGGAAAGTTTGAATACCTACCATGGCAAATTTTTGGTGGCTATACGGTTAAAAAGGTGAATCTTGGCAGAAACAGAACAAACTAGGTTCCTTATTCAAGCAAGCAGAACTGTTAACAAGCTCAAAGTATTTTCTTTATGTGAGAGTTAATCAACGTCCTTTGAACAGTAACTTTCAAACCTAGTAATGCATAACATATAAAATGTTTCTTTTTGTTTCAGAGTTTTCCTTCGCCTGCACAGCAACAAGCGGTGGTATTAGTAAAGGTACGCTTACTTTAGTATATCGTATAACTTTTTCCCATGGTTACAGTGAGAAAAAGAATCAATATATTATAGTTCAACTACAAACATTAAAATGCAAGCATGAAAGGTGCGGTCGGGAAAGTTTCCACCCAAAAATGAATAGAAAATGTACATTGCGTTAATTACGGTTCTAATCACAATGTCTTTAAAGCTGATCTTTGTAAAGTGACGATGATAACAACACAAGTATGAAAATACTTCCTTTCCACTTTCAAAGAAACCAATTTTCTTTGAAGAAGACATTTCAAACGATAGACATTAAAGCGTAACCGANCCTTTCCACTTTCAAAGAAACCAATTTTCTTTGAAGAAGACATTTCAAACGATAGACATTAAAGCGTAACCGAGATAAAAACAAAAAGTGATAGTACAAGAAAATACAAAGGCTGTCAAAGACAGAGAGACAATCAAGAAGGCAACTTAGATATAACCGTAAAGCTACTCTACTTTCTTTTCAGAATGAGCCACCTCGTTTGTGTTTTCACTTGTGTGCATGTATAATAGCAAGGTCCAAGACTGATAAGGTTGATAACGCGATAAAGATTTCCGCTTCAATCAATCAGAAACACTAATGAGAGTTTATGCGTCAATCAACATTTAACTAGTTCTTTAGACACAATTTAAAGTGAGTGACTTGCTGTGGATGATTGTTTCATAGGTTCAGCAAAAATTCAATTCAGGCTAATACAATCAGGGAACGAAATATTCTACTAAAAACAGTGAAAATAGTACATTCCTACGACACGACATTGCCTAACGATGGACAAACTATTGCTATAAAAAGGGTCAAATGACGCCAATATTTCCGCCATGTTTTCAATTGATATGACGAAACAGCGTTTACTTTCGTTTTAGTATGTTTTTCTTTCATAACAGTTTGTTGAAATGCCAACCCTTATCATGTGGAAAAGAAGATTATATAGCGCATCCAACTTTTTCATATTTGTAACGGTATTAATGTTCATGGAAAATTCCTGGCTGGTTTTTTTAGTGGAAAGAAACAGTTAGTTACAGAGTAGAGTGTAGTTCTTCCTGTTTTGAACTAAAAACAAATTGATATCCATTAGGATGGACGCTGTCGTAAGATAGGAGTACTTCTCTAGATGTACTTGAACAACTAGCCACCTGTAGTTTTAGTTGGTCAGAGCAGTGCACACTGCAATTAAAGCGTACTGTGCAAACATTTACCTGAGAACATATGGCACAAAAGCAAACAACTACTTACTCCAAAGATACTTTTCTAGTGGTATTCATATAGAAAAATATGTGTTTAGTTCGGTTTTCGCTCATCATAATGACAATGCATTACCAAAATGCAAACATGAATTTATTCCTGGAGATAAGCTCACTAATTGATTCAATGATTGACTAAGGCAAATGTGGTTTTTAGTGTTTAAAAAATGTTTTATATCCCTCTCAATTACCACTACATCAGCATTCTCAAGTTGCCACTGACATCATTAATAATACGGAAGAAGTTTCCTACATCCAATTAAGTAACTTAACCATGAGGAAAAAATTCAACCTTTTAACAATCCCTTTGTATGAAATATCGTTAAACCTATTATACAGCTCTTGTCTTCATTTAAAACTAGAAAGGAAACGAGATGAAGTTAACAATTCTATGAATGACTACGAAACGACGATTTACAAGAGTTGAGAGTTAAAAAAAACTCGACTTTCTTTCAAAAGTGTGCTAGTTGGATGGGAGAGGAAGTGCGGAAGTTGTATGAGAGTTAGAGTAAAAGTGGACCGACATTGTAACCATATAATATATTATGTTATGTTTTTATCTACTAAGTAAACTTGTGAAGAGACACTTCCACGAGCTACAAGCCATCTTATTATTACACACTAGGTGCTTTTCACGATGACATCAAAGGAAAATGTCATAATTCATTTTTAAAAATCTACCTGCAGGGTTTACCCTTATGTCGTACAGCATTTTGATGGATTATTCTTTGAGCGAAAGGAATTCCTAAAAAGTTGGTATTTCATAGTGTGATGACGAGGACAAAGCCAGAACCATATTTCTTTGTTTTATCTCTAAGAACACATTATTACATACTGTGCCTTGACTCTTTGTACGTATTATTTTAGCTTGTTACTTAGGTTTTATGGCCTACATATGCATATACGCAGTTCTGGAGTATATCTGTCATTATCAAACAAGTAATCATTATAATTACTCTAACATCGTCATCATCCACTTCACCCAACATTTCCATGCATACTTCTGCATTGCTGCTGACAATTAAAACAGATTCTTTTCGCATATTACACATATTTTACCGCAAGCGAGAGAAGCGATAACCATACTATTAATTATCACAAAGGGAAATGGAGCTACCCTTTGTAGGCATAAAGGATTGCAGATATTTCATTTGTGGCTTGCTATTCAAATTGACGTAGTCTATTGTTGTCAGAGAAAAGTATAAGTGTGTACTATATATGCTCTTTGTATTGTTATGATAATTTAGTAACAAAAGCATGTACATCAATTTGGAAAGGGCTTACTAACAGTTATATTGACAACAGTTTGTATACAAGAGAACCTAGGCGCAAACTTAATCAGCAACTCTACCGTGCACTCAAGAGGCGCTGTAACATTTTCATATTAATTATTCAAAAGTAGTGAGTGAGATACAGTGCATTTTCCCGGTAGGATGGATACACAACCAAGTAGTCATGCATTGTCTTTGAGAATTCACCCCCATATACACACATACAACGCAACAACAATTTACTTTTGTTCTCTAAATTGAGTAAACCGGATGTGTATGTTTACTTTTCGAAGTAATCAGAATCAGTTATAGCGGTTGTGATTCTCTGTTAGAAAAACATTACACATGTATCAGATGTTAAGAAGTGTAATGATTCTGATTTTTTCGGTACTTTTTCAGGAATGTGATAAACTGTGGAGATACAAGTAGTTGTTTTGTCAGACTCATATAAGATGACGATGATGGTGGTGGTGGTACATTCCAGTTGAGAAAACTTTTGAAGACCCGGAGGGATTTCAAACAAACACTCCTATTACTTTACTCTTTCATCTCTTCCTCTTAGGCTTGCTTTTTCCACTTTCTTTTTGTATATTACTCAGTTATGATGAAAATTCTTATTATTATTGTTATTCCTATTAATGCAATAAAGTCACGTTCCAGCAATATAGACCGACACAAAAGACGAGCTTGTTGCCTAAAGAACGTGAATCATTCGAGGACAAAACTGTTTCCAGAACATCATACAAAATAGTCATCAGAGAAAGAAAACGCTGTTTTTTTTGTTTCCTAAGTCATGTTGAAGAAACTATCTTTTAGTGGTAACATTTGGGTATACCAAAAAATATATATTGCGTTAGAAACATTACGCATAAAGGCTTACTGCAAATTCTCCGTTGCAAATTGGAAAATAACTAATTTTGATGCTCCGATTTGAGATTGGGTTTTCTCGTGTATTTTAGCAAGCTACTTTACTGTATACTAACTACCAATAAATGAATTTTGGTGTAAATTATACTTTCATACCATGTGAGGAATTTGGATTTCTTCTTTTCAATTGTTAAAGGTGAAAGCACTTACAGAATAATCACTACAGTTGTTTCTAATTGTGGGTAGTTGGCGATTTATCTGCTAAAAACTTGGTCAAGTCTCTGATTACTTTTAGCAAAAAACAACAGCGGCTTATTCAATGTTTACAGAAGTATTTCTAGCCACTCGGCTAATCATGATAGGCATTTAATTTGAATTTTTGAAGAGAACAAATTCATAAGAAAGTTACCACACTGTGTTTTTGATTACTTTACTTTAACTTTCACCAAAATAGAGTAATTGATTGTTCACATCATGCCAATTTATTAAAAACGATTTGTGGAATACTGTGGAACAAACAGGAGAAAGCATTTCAAATCTTAGCATTCAGGGTTTTACTTTTATCATTCACGATTTTTGTTTGGTTTCCTATAACACACCATTTAGTGAACGCCGATATGCGTAATAGTAACAGAAGCAACTGATAACTGAACAAACTATAGTTTCACGGAAAACAAAACTTGAAAGAGAGTTTATCGTGACCTTAACTGTCCACTTATGAATGACGAAGTGAATGACGTGTTAGTTCTTGTTACAATGGCTATAGGTTTTGTCGACTCAATGATGGAAATCATTATCGTGGAGATGAATTTCTCTTAAAGTTAAAGCTGTGTAGTATGCGGCCGAAGATGAATCTTGATACTGCTGGATTTTCCCCACTGCAATTCCCCTATATGTATTGTTTTCTCTCTTTCTCTCGGAAAAGGTTAAAATGTACGTCGATATAGACTCATATACTCAAATCTGGCGTAACCTAGTGGTTCATTTAGTAGTAGAGACGACGAGCGTAGAGGACAAAATTGTGGATTGAAGGGAAAAGGGCGACTTTCATCTTCTTTTCATAGTGAAAACCAAGGAGGCAACAAACCCTGAGTCACTGTCAGGAATATTGTAGAGCTGGTTAGAAGAACCCTGGTATGCATGACACTATCATGTTTTGCATGAACTATATTACAAACACATATAGTATTTTTCAATTTCTCCATCTACGTCCATGCATTCTCTCCAAAACATAATAAATGTATGTGTTCACAAATTTTCCCTACTTTGGTATAGTTCACTCTCGCTCATTTCGAGAAAGGTATGTCTGTGCTTGACATACACCAATACCTATCCACACTACTGCAGATGATGATGGGAATCGTGCTTGTACATGATGACAGAAAAATTTTCCCTGCACTTTTCTACTGTTTTTCCTTTCTCCTCGTCTCACTAATATGTATTTCCCAAACAGCAGGAGTGGTGCAGGAGTACAATACACAGATGGAAACACACAAAGCGAGTGTATTATACTAGCTCACATTCACATACTGCTAAAAGCGAAATGAACGATTTACGTCTACATATCGTGTAGGTGAATATGTTTGCAGTTGACTCACACAACTGGATTGACTGGGGAGATAAATGTGAGAGAACCACACTCGAAGCTTTCCCTTTTTCAAGAAAATCACAATCTCACTCTCTTGCTTCGAGTTTACTCAGTACCAGCCTCACTATCGGCCAACATGGAAAATGCATAATATACGAGAACTACTACGAAACAAGTTACTACTTGGAATGTTCACAATTTAGTTTCTTTCATGCTGTGAGGGTTCAGTCATGAAAACCCTTTGCGTGTGATACCCGAGTACTTCCGACTTGCTTCCCCTCCATGCAATCACACTCCAGCATCATATTCACGCAAACGGATAGTATTTCTATGGTAAAACAAGTATTTCTCTACACAGCCCCCACTATTAAAATAGAATATTTTATCGGTATAAGGAATAAAAGGAACTATCTGCTCGTACAGGTGTATCTTATTTATACATGCCTCGGCCAAACCTATATGTGGTTTGATCATGTTATGTATGTACATAATATTGAGAGCTTTCCTTGCAGCTCAGTTTACCCATTTCCTTTTTAATGGTGATTTCGCTTGAAAAAGCGTGAAACAATTGGAGGTTAAATAAATAATATAAAAAATACAATGTCTTAGATGCAATGCAGGTAATAGATGTGTTGTTTTGTTGTAGTTCGTTTTTTAACAAACTAAGATAATTCTTTACACTGGATAATGGCTAAAATTAAAATTTACAATAAGTAATTCTTTGGGCGTTATTTAGGCGAAAGTGGCAAGGAGACTGAAATAAATAAATAAACAGCTCAATCACGTCTCCAAAAACTGTATCAAAAAAGCGAGTAACAAATGTTCGTCAATTAAGGACCATTATAATTAACTAATTACGCAGTTACTAATTAACGGTTGAAGCTTTCGATTTGAGGTTGGCACTCCTTTCCGTCAGGCATCCACGGAACATGTGTACAAAAAATCTGCAAGATGCATTCAAACGTTCACGAAATATCGTACTTCTTTTTGCCTGAATCACTCACGATTATGATTAATAAATGCATCAAGTTTTGTAGCGAAATGACAAAATCACAATATTCATATTGCGTATTTCTTAAAGTACGCAATAATTTAAGACATCTTATGAAAAGTTGAAAAAAAGTTTGTGGGCATCCGGAACCAGATGCAACCTCATTCAAATGGCAGCTTGCTTTAAGCTTTTACTGTAACGAGCGCTTTGTTTGAGCGGCTTGGTTTCTAGCGATACATTTTTCACCACTTTTCTTAGAGAAAATGCAGCCTCTGAAAAAAAGAGTTCCATGGATCATAAAAGTCATATGTGAGGGAGGATGCATATTCAATATTCATCGTAACTATTATATGCAGTCAAAAATATAATGTTTTTAATTCACAATATGAACTTAAGCCTTAATACCACTAACCTTGTAGAAAATAAGAAAATGAAATATTGCATGAAACTTTGTTGCTTCAACGAATTTTATTCCTCTAAAACTTGGGTTATAGACGGGTTCCATAAGAAATCATGAATGATGAGTAAAACCATGACGAAAATTGAAAATGTCAGAAAGGCGTAAACCATGCTTCATTATTACGAAGCTTCTTTGCAACTAGTAAACTGTCGACCGACTGTTATGAATTCAGATTAGTCCCCGCTTTCATTAAAATTATGCCTCGTCTTTAAATACAGAACAAAAACTACAACTCCCGACACTTCATAATTCTTCGCCCCTTTTTAAGATACCATTATGTTGTTTCCGTCATAGTAGTAAAACGTTGATGTTACTTTACGGTTTATGGGTTAGCGTGCCAAACTAAACCCTGCATTTGGCAACAGTCGTTCATGATTACTGCATTGACATGTTTACGAACCCCACGGATTATATGTTTACTTGGTATTGGGCAATTAAACTTTAGCTGTGGTATTGGGTTTCAGTTTGAACATTAGAGATTATGTCTCTTGCTAGGTCCTGAAATCTGTACTACTAAGATTCTATACTGCTCGTATTTATGTGAATTTAGTATACTTTATTGTACATCTGACCTTTCCCTTGTAATATTTTTTTTCTCATCGTTCATATCACCTCTCTCGCACATGTTCCCTTTCCCGAGTCTCTTTTCTACTCTCTTTTTTTTTGCAAATATTCTTCACTGTGGAAACGTCCCAGTTAGTACTTTTCTTCTGTCACTTTTTTATTTGCTTTCTTTGGCAAATACTTTTCGCAGATCAACTATTTTATTAAGTTTCACTATAATAAGCATATATACTGTAATAAAGAGTTACTTCACATGCAAGTAGTGTGTAATGAAGGAGAAACATTTTACTATTTAGCCTTCTTGTCATAATATCAGCACAGGATCAGGACTAGTGAAACCGGGTCCTGAAAAATACGATAATATATAACATGCAGGCACAAAAGTGTAGCCCTTCCATGCGTATGGATATTTGTCTACACACACAAAAGCGAACTCTCGCTTTATACTCCAAACTGGTCTGGTACGCCTTTCCCTATTTCTATGAAATAACGAAAAAGGCAAATATGTGATCTCTGACATTTACAAAAAACCAAGAAAAGGGACGATTTCCTTGAAAACTTTCGTATTTCAGGATACTTCACATAGTGTCTTTGTTTATGTTGCTTTGGTCGTTTCATTACATTTGTATTAGCATAGCATACAGCATGAGAAATTCTTCCTAGCAATTATTCACCCTTGTTGCATTCCTGAATCCCTTTGAAGCTATTTATGACATTGGGTATCTAAATTGACATTATATCCTAGCATTGGAGAAACCATACATGAGCCAAGGATGTATAAAGTATGGTTATGGTATATGCACACAAACTGCAGAATCAGGTGGTTTAGTAGTTTATCTCTTATTTGTACACTACCAAAGCATATTAGGTTTTGACTAACAAAAAACCAAATGCCGGTCTAAGTGGCAGTTTAGGAAAAAATATCCTTTGTAAAAAGAAATATATACCATACTCTACCATGTACCAAAGCATCATCTTGACTTTCCTATGATTCCGATTATGATACTTCGCACTCAAATTTCTTTTTAACAGTCATCTTCTTGCTTTCTTTTAATTGCTATCGTCTAGCTTCGTACAGTTTATACAGACAAAATTAAATTAAATTTCTCACCTCAAGTCGCTCGAAATGGTACATAGGTAAACTATGTACATAGTTTTATGGATCTATTTTACGGATACTTCCTTACATAAATGTTTGTCTGCTTTATATCTGTTTTCACCGCAGTTGTAACACCCACCATATCAACGCATTGTAGAGTTTTGTTGGAGATACAGATGAATGGAGCAGAACTGCACATATCGCTGTTAAATAATTTTATTTATTCATGATTCGACGATATTTGGTGCGAAGAATTGTATGGAAATAGGAACAAGTTGTGTGACTATGTGTGGATCGCTGAAGCAACTGAGTCAGGCATCGACGTTGATGCTCTGAAGGGGAAAACAGACACCAAATAAGTGAACGGGTAGAGAATTCGATAGCAAATGGAATTAATACTACCACTGCATTTGCATCTCCAGGAAAACAGAGGGTACTGAAGGAAACGACAACGATGAATGAACAAAGTTTCTGTACAAGTATTATAGTGTGAAGTTTTGTTCATATGTATGAGCAGTCAGACTTCAGATAATACATTTTTGTTTCTTGAACGTCTGCAGTCTGCACGGACTCCCTTTTCTTGTCACTAGAAAGTTACCGTGAGCAATGGAATGTAGAATGATAAGCTCACACTTTACGCGTTCCTGCTGTTGTAACCTAATATAATTTTGCCGGATGATATCAACAAAAACAACAACACTTCAGTGCTCGTACAAAAGACATGCATATCTTGATTCTCTTTAGTTAAAGAAACGTCTGTTACATATTATAAGCACATCGGTCTGGAACAGTGGAGCACGGTGTCCCTACTCACTTGAAAAGTGAAACGAGAAAAAAAGCGTCAAGCGAAGAGGAAAGAGTGAGGAGAGAAACTCTGAACCGGGAAAGCTTGGGTTTCTCATTTTCTATTGCCATCGTATGCATCCCAATGGTACTGTCCAATCCAACTGTCGCAACTCAACTCAATCTTTATGCCATTGTTATGGTCTGTACATGTAACTAAGCTCAACATCTTGGCCACCACTTTTCTTCAGTACTGCATGCCTCCACGTACACACTAATAATGGGAAGACGGGTAGGGCATATGGATATTTACTAAATTTTGTGATCTTCTATTGTGTGCATACAAAAACATTTCCTGACTAGATGCTATATTGCTCCAACTTGAATTTCGGAGTATGAGCTTCAGTTATGGTTCCTATACAAAATAGCAAGGGAATAATGGTCTCTACACTGACTGCTCACTTGAAAAGAGACAAGAATGAGTTTGAGTCTAGTCTGTGTACCGAGTAATATGGTAATAGAAGAAAACAAAAAGCGGCTGTAAAGAAATCCACTGAGAACAACTACTGAACATGGAAGAAATTGAAGAAAAGAACATTTACTATTTTTACGGTCTAGCTATATTTTTCATGTTATTTTCAGGAACTTAGCTTTGCATCGGCAAAATTGTGAGTTTCTTTGCAACACTTCATAGGACATACGAGAGTGTTTCTTCTTTCGAGCAGATTCTATTAAGGACGGGGGTGTTGACTAATATCGCTTGCTTCACTAGTCTCTAGTATATAATTTGGTCTCTTCGTTTTCTTTTGTGAGTTTATTTCTTACGCTGGGGATCTTTGTCATCTAACGATTGTAATTAGATTATACTCATTTAAATATTCTTCGACAAACATGGATTTAAAAGTATAGTTTAGGGTAATTAGTACTGCTTATAAGTATTTTGGGCAAGTAATAATTTGTAGCTCATATCAGCAAGTGTACGTACGTGTCTTCATTGCGTCTGACGAAATGATCCAACAATATAGATCGACTAACAAAGCGAAAACATAAACGTACTGGGCTGGGCGCGTCACCACCTGTCTTTGTATATTTTGTTATATGCATTTTTAATGATGACAAAGAAATTCTGATCACAGAGTGTGATTTTAGCTGTTGATTCGAAGTATCTCTCTCTCTGAAAGTTATTATTCATTTCCACATGTTCATCTCGTTAACAAACTAGTCAAACTGCCAATTAATCTAGCAACAGCAACTATAACTATCACCTTTTGTTTCTGAGAAAGTTTCATTTGAAAAGCAGTTTTCTCATGTAAAGAGAAAGGTCAACATTGAAAAGCCAACTCGAAGGTATTGTTAATCCAATTGATATTTTTTTTGCCTTGGCAACTTATTGAATAATGGTACTTCCGATCTTTAATAAAGAAAATCTTGTTCTAGATGCATACATGACAGATATTTCCTACAGACAGAATCCTTGCAATAGAAAGCATGAAAGTTGAAGAAACGGAAAAGTCACAAGATGAAAAAGAGAAAGTTAAGAACGTCTCTCCTTTTGAGTTGGACGAAGTAACAGGTTTTCTTCTTTTTTGGTTATACAAAACCCCTACACTAAATATAGATTCCTTTACAAAAAGAATGTAGAAAAAAAGTTTTGAACAAAAAGGATAACTATTATACTTAAATTGCTCAACTTCTCCCTTTCCATACACCGAATGATATTTTTATTGAAAAACGTCATCTGTG
>JAAXOA010002692.1:0-12727 GCA_036561885.1 Salina celebensis
GTACCGGGAAGAACATTTCAAGTAAAATAAAGAAACGTACGTAGAAATTTTGTGATTTCCCCAGAAATAAATGGCCGAAATTGATTTCTTATGAGCATAAATTGATCATCATTATCATCATAATCATTTAACACACGAATTTGATAATTGAATTTAGTCCAGATAACTTCCCACAATTTTACACGTTCGCATTTACGGAAGCGTTGGCTGCACGCATATGAACGGAATGTGGTTTTCAGTCTGCTTACATTTTCTTCAGACAGTTGCAATTCTGGAAGACGCAAAAAAGTGTTCCAGGTTCCATAGACTAGAATAGGTCATTTTTTACTTAATGTTCACACTGGAAGGGTGTTTCAGTTACCAAAATGTTGTTTTCAGTACCTTTTTATTTGTTAAACCTGGTGTGTTCTTGGTATCAGTGTGAATTTGGCGCAATGCCGCCTTATGTTTACACGAGTAAGAAAAACTCGGAAATATTTCGAAACACAATTACAGGAAGAAGTGGATTTGACGAGAGTGATACCGGGGATCCTATAGCATATACGACATTAGGACCGGTTCAAGGATACGCCGTGAATATCAGTAATGGCAGGGAGATCTATTCATTCACAGGTATTCCTTATGGAGAGCCACCGGAAAGGTTTAGGGTACGCGTGCATATTCCCAGAGGGAGTATTCAAAATATATGAGTCTTTTTTATCCACCGTAAAACTGGATTTATTTTAGGACCCTGTTCCAAGAAAGAGATGGCGAGGTATTCTACAAGCAAAATCTCCGAGTAGCTTATTGCATACAACTAAGTGCTGCCACAGGGGCTATGCTACGAGGAGAAGAAAACTGTTTGTACTTGGATGTCCACACACCTCGCGTAATTAAAGCTACATACTACATACATAGCTCACATTAATAGCGATACTTATATGGTAGACGTTTCATATAAAAAAATATTATTATTATTTACCGAAGCTGCCTGGCCCTGAAAATGATGGGAAGCCGGGGCTACCAGTCCTAGTATGGATTCCAGCAGGTGCAAACGTTTATGGAAGGAGTAAATCGTATGGCCCTGCGTATTTCCTGAAGGAAGATATAATACTTGTTCCCATCAACGTAAGGTTTGGCGTGTTTGGATTTCTTTCCACAGGGGACGAGGTAGATATTTTTATCCGGCTGCGTTCTCAAAAAATCTTAGTCTTGGGACCTTGATAGATCCTTTAATCCGTTGTGACAGGCAAGTCCCGGAAACTATGGCTTGAAGGATCAGGCTTTGGCTATCCAAATATTTTTATGCCGTTGCTTTCTCAAAAAATCTTAGTCTTGGGACCTTGATAGATCCTTTAATCCGTTGTGACAGGCAAGTCCCGGAAACTATGGCTTGAAGGATCAGGCTTTGGCTATCCAATGGGTGTATGAAAATATAGCGGCTTTTGGTGGTGACCCAACAAAGATTTCTATAGGTGGATTATCCTCTGGGGGCTATGCATCCCATTTGATGCTGTTTACAAAACATCCGGCGAAAAAACATGTTGCAGGAATATTCTCCATGAGCGGAACAGCATTTGGAAACCACGGTTTGGACACAGTTGGACGGGTTAAGAATGCTTCGGATTTGATTGCAGCTTCAGCAGGTTGTCCTACGTCAAATGAAGGGAAGAGTCAGGAAATGGTCGAGTGTTTGAGAAACATGAATCCATACTTTTTGGCCATGGTGCAGATGTTTCCTTACGTAAGATAGCGACATTATATTTCTGATATCAGCCTAGCTTGATTTTTGTACTCATGACCAGGCCGATCAATGACAATGACTATATATCCCGGTATGTTAATAGAAAACAATGCCACCAATGATCCACATGCTGGGCCCAACCATGGAACCCGACCTACCGAACGCCTTCATTTCAGAACTTCCTGAAGACTTGTACAAAGCTGGACGCGTTCCTCCTATTCCCATTATATTTTCTCGAGCAGAAGACGAAACTGGTTTTGTCTTACAAAAAATGCGTTATGGAACTCTCCAACTCGTTAGAAGGAACTGGTTTAATTGGATGCCCCAATCCCTTCAACTTGGAGTGCGGGGGAAGAAAACAGGAGGGATTCCTACTGAAAATGAAAAACGAAGCTCTTTGAAAAAGCTTATGAAATTTTACTTTGGGAAATCGACTCTTCCTCAATTGAGACTAAAAAGGGATATGATAGGATTCGCAGATGTGAGAAAATCTAATCCTTAAAAAAATACTTTCAAGTTTCAGCTATCGGAAACCTTACGATACGATTTTAAAGCAATTCGTTTACATACTAGATGATTGCTGATTCTTTGTACAATGGACCTATGTGGAAAGCAATTGAATATCACCATAAAGTTAGTCCCACATATGGTTACATTAACAAACAGAAAACATTTCTTATTAGCAAACCTATGGCTTTACTGGACCGCCTATTTCCTAGTTATTTTGGTAAGTAATGGGCATACTATATTATATTAGAGACCATGAGCTATAAAATTTGGTATTAACAAGGTTTATGTGCGTTTTACAGGTCCATTTCATGCGGTAATACAATATTTGGACAATTTATGGTTGCTAGAAAAGAAGGCAAACTTGTGCTAAATTTGCTATGAAATATATTTTAGACCGATTTCGTGTTACTCTTTAACAACACCAGCTCAATGGCACCACTTTCACCTGGAAGCGATTTCGAGATAGCTTCTAGGAACCTTATCAATATGGTTGCCAATTTTTGTCAATATGGGTACTAAAATGTTTAAAAACTTGTCTTTATGATGTGTAATATTTCCTGTAACAAAACTGATCGATTGGGGTTGTTACACACGTCATACAGGAAGCCGCTGTACCGTACACCTAATGGTTCTCTTGTGGACATCTGGAAACCAGTTGGGGATATGAGTCGTCCATTGGTGTTAGAGGTGGGATTAGTCCATAACATATCTATGATTCCCGATCCTGTACCTGCAACTGGTAGGTATAGAATATGGGACGAGGTAAAGTTTTAGTCAGCAAACGATGCATCTGTTATCTGTTAAAATGCAAATAAAAACGGATATTACTCAAAAGAAATGTAATTCTCAAAACAGAGTTTTTAGAACAAACCGAACTAGTTTGAAGCAAGAAAAATCCAATACTTAAAAGCATACAATTTTTAAGTTATTACAGGAAGTTCAAAATTCTCTTAATAGGCTGAATATAAAGTATGAATTTACAATTCCTTGGACCACATTTTACGCATGCGATGGACATACGGCTATTTCTTGCACATACTGATGTTGGTAGGTGGTTATCGGAATAAGATTTAATTTGGAAAGAACTGACTGATACGAGCTATTGGTCTGTTTCTAAGATTTTACCAATGATGAACGAATTTAATCATCACGCAAGATGCCCAGAGAGTTATTATAGTTAGGCAATATATCTTCAATGTAACCACCTATGTATAAACTTTCGCGTTTTCGATTATATTTGCAGCTTCAAAAGATTTATAAAACGGCCTTGCTAACTTTCCCAGAAGCAGACCATTTGCTCATTTGTAGCGCAGATTGATGCGGCCAGTACTGGTTTTGGTACGGGAATGATGATAACATATTATTGCTGGCAATTTCTATTGGAAAATATTTGAGCTAGTTTTGCTTACCGCTGATAAATTACGTACATTTTCACAAGAAAATCCTGGTTCCCACAGACAGCGCGGCAGCTCCGCAAATATGCAATATCTTCAATTGGCAAGACTAATCTCTAAACGTACACATGATAACACGCATTTGATCATTTATGTGTCAAAAAAAGATCCTAGTCTGCAGTCCTTACTTTGCAGTTTCGCCTGCCAAAACACGAACAACTATCATCCTACTTTAGAGTTTCCTACGACTTCCGTCCAAGTGGGTTTTTAACATGATTTTTCTGTACGCTTGAATAAGGTTTCCACGTAATAATAATGAAGTGAGGCAGCTGCGACATATTAAAAATCCCTCGGTCCTCATAATATTATCATGAAATCAAAGGCGGATGTGTTTCTGTTTCAAATTGGTTTTTGCGTCAAATAAACTGGATTTTTATTTTACAGTTTTATGATGAAAATGAAATTTCCCTCGGAAAAATTAATTCTTAAGTGCAGTAAACCTATGTGCGAATGCAGTCCAAACGAAGAGCGGGTCCTTCACGGAAAAGTCTTTGTGAAACCCAAATAAGAAATCCAGGTAAAAGTCTATTCAAGTACTCTTGATGAGTCATCCCTAGGTTGAAGGTTTGCTTCGTGTCTCGCATAATACCTCAAAATTTGAAACAAAGATGGGATCGTAATATTATCATGATCTGGGGAGACGGGAGGCGTACATATATGAGATAATGATGCATAATATTCATTTTTCTGTATCTATTTTTAAAATAATGCTAGTCGTTTGATATTTTATAATCAAGTGTATTCACATAAAGTTTTCGTGTTTTACTTAAATTGTGAAACAATTGATAGTTTCTGTTCGTCAACTTCGAATGGAAAATCTCCATCGTCATATGGACTACTCAAAGTATAAAAAGCAAATAAACTAGCCATGAATTTCACTTTCAACCGACGCACACACTAACAACCTCAAATGAAAACTTTATATATTAGTCCTTTTGAACATGACTATACTGTTAAAGTTGCTGTAATAGTAAAAGTGTAAGTTTTCTCGGACTCTTGTTTTAGAAAAATCCAAACTTGCGTTACTGCTGTTATATGACTTTGACCTGACATAAACGCTTAAAAACCTCCATAAACTTTGAGCAATAACACAAAAACTTGTAATCATAACATCTCCTTTATTGCTAGAAAACACATAATAATGCGTCTCCTGTTTTACTTCTAGTAAACCGTCGTGCTCTACTTCTTATAATTTTAAACCCAAAAGACGTTTTACACTCGTTAAATCTGTTTTTGGTAGAACATAGCCTAATTTTTATGGTACATTTGGGATTAGTAGCTGCATAGAGAAATGTTTGCGTGGACACACGCATTGGACGACCGTCACACGCATAACGCATCCGATGACTTCACCATCTTACGCATTGCATTTGGTTAGGGTTGATCTATAGCCTTTCTAAATTAAGGTTATGCGAACAATATTTTAAAGCAAAAATGTAACAGCCGAAGCAAGAGCGCGTGTACTTTTACTGCCTCATATACAAATACCATACATACGCAATCTGTGATGCATGTCGCAGTGAAAATAGATTGACAGTTTGAAAATGAAGTCGAGTTAACACAAATACTTTAACATGAAGGTTTGTAGTGAAGCTATTATGAAAGGTTTTCTTTTCATTATCTTTCACAGATTAATATTGATCTAAACGATAGCTCCTTTCTTTTCATAGAACGCGTCCATAGCCCCTATGCTTGATTGCTTGTAAATAATGAAGTTGCCAATTTGATGATAGAAGCCGACCTGATTCTCTATAGTCATTGTGTCACTTATCATCGCCTAACCTAAAACCCTCCTAAAACAACCTTGAGTTGCTCGCTGAGGACTCAGCGGCTTGTTTGTATTTTGTAATGTACGATCAACGTTAGGTTGTAAAATATGCGTTCAACATGTTTTTCATCGATTAAACAGATTGGGTATCATGTTCCATCACTTAGTATTACGTTGTGTTTTGGCCATGAAACTTGATGATTGAGTTTTTGATTCAGATTGGGTACTTACAATAATATCGCCACATCCACAGCATATGGAAGTTTGTATGAGCGGCTATTTTTGTTTAGACACTCGTCTGATGGGAACAATTTGGTCTTCTTACTTTACGTGGAACTAAAAAATGCACCAACCAACATTTATCCTGTGGTATTGTTGATGATGATGATATTGGTGGATTACCTACAAATACAGGGCACATGGCAGAATACAATGTATATTTTGTACTTTTTCTTCAAATATGGGTTGGTTGTCTATTTCATATTTTTGGGATTCCAACTAAACGTATTAGGTAACAAGAGAGGCGGAAGTGTTGCATATTTAAGTGTGACAGTTTATGTTTAGATCATTTTATAGTTGTCTGACTCCAGACACGACTGCCATCAGCAAAAGGAACAATGACGACTGTAGCCAATATTTAAACAAAAACTATGAATCAGCTTTCTTTGAATCGATCGACGCAAATTTTTACTCGTAAATCTACGTTTCCAAATTGAAAATAGATTTTTCTTTCATACATCAGTAGAGGTGCGGAGAAGAGAAGTTTCATAATATTATTTGGGTCAACCACCCGTGTTGCCCACACAATGCAGAATCAGACAAGTTTTCATACATACAACAAACATGGACTGTGAAAATATCGTATATGCTGGCTGAAATATGTTCGAACACTGGTGGAATTCACTGATTTATTGACGCAAATTCAGTCGATGCACTTAATTTAAGTGAATTTACTACTTGTCGATTCAAGAAAAAAAATCGGAAGAAGGATCTTAGATTGAAATTGCTCCAAGAATGAAATATGAAAGGTTACAGAAAAGTTTGATGAAAACTCGTCAGTTCAAGTTACGTAACAATCGTCCTTCGTAATGACTTCAAGATTAGATTTACCTCATCAGCAGCAGTTGTATTTTTAAAAAGGTGCTAATAGCGTCTTTGATACAGAATCTACAAGGTGCAAGGATTTTTTTCGAGAGAGACCCAAATCCTTGTTTAACAAGGAAAACTGCTGGTAAAACATTCGTATCGACAGATGCTTCCGAATTTGATACCAATTTGCAAGATGTCTGTTGCAATTTAGTGACTTAAAATGCACTCTGTTAAGAAATGCAGTTCAGTTGTAAAGTCAAACTCCATTCAGAAATACATATTTAACCGTAATTGTTCAAACTACGACTCATAGTCAATAGCCAAGGTTTCGTCAAGATTGAAATCATCAATGAAATCTTTGACTAGTTTGATTTGAGTAATATTATGTAGGAATTTGATTAACTTATGACCACCAGAATAATATATCGTTTTTAAATAGATCGAAGGACCCCATGTAGCCAACAAAATTTTAGTAGAAATGCACGATTGCCGATATAGAATCTTTCAGAACTACGTGCCCTGAATACATACAAACTGAACATAATTAACCACTTTGTTGTGCCTTAACATGTACTACGGTTATACTAAGGTTATACTACGGTATAGCATATATTCCTTTGTTTGAAACAAAACTCTTTACGGTATCATTAAATATTTACTAATTATTCGCATGCTTCGCAAAACCGAACTACTTAAGAGATAATACTGAAGTGATTAGTTGATTACTTATCGTACCAAATATTAGAGCTAAAAACTCAAATGCTGAAACAACTTTGACTTAGATTACACAAATTTCACTTTTGATTGTTATCAATGAAATTTAGTTCACTGGTAATGCCGCATGATATTGATACCAAATCAAAATGTATCCGATTACAAGCAACGTAAAACATCCATTTATAGCCTAGGACATACAAATTATTCAATCCTATTATGTCCGTCGCCAATGGGTAATAAGGCATAGAGACGACTATTTGAAACCCTACGCATATATAGCTTTGATCAAGCGTCAGTACATAGCTCATCAAAATAATGTCAATTGCAAAATTGCAGTAAGTAGTACACACATATTCATAAACAGAATGAAAGCACATTAAGCTTTTTAGCAACATATTCACGCATACTCCAATCGAAAGTATGTATATATGTACATAATACATACTTGGCCACTGTTAAGGACCAACAGATCAAAGATTTAACCTTGTATTCCATATTGTGGTCTATGGTGTATGTTACATATAATTAATGTACACAATATTATTTAAATACACTCAAGTAAATCGATAGAAAGTAAGCAAGGAAATGACTCTTCTCATCTCCCGTTTTCTCTACGTTTTACTACTTACATGTTGTAATTTATGTACCATAAAATATCACTTTGCACGGTTTTTTATGCAATGATCCTCTAACAAGTCGCCCTGTTTGACTTGTAAAAAACTAAAAGAATTGCGACTTCTCTCCTTTTTGCAACGTTTAAGACCTTTGAGTGCATCGTCTTGAAACCGATAAACCAGGAAACTTTTTTGTCTAAACTTTAAAAAAAGAAATCTTCATCAAAATATTATAAGTATTGTATGTATTGAAAATCCAAGCTAGAATATTACACAGACTAAAGGGGGAAATGTTGAAGTGATCTAGAGTAATTCAACTTGGTGTTTCACATTTGTCATTTGTTTAAAAATGCAGTTTAAGATTTTTTCTCGAAACAGAGACACGCTTGTGTCACAGAGTTTGCAACAGATACTAAATGAGCAAGCTTGTACTAGATAATTTAGATATAACAAGCAATTTAAAGTGCACGGTATGCAAAACGGAAACTGTAATCCATACGAGAGATCAGTATCATCGCTATCATCAGTGAAACTATCGCACTGCAATGATTACTACAGATTTTATACGGTCACTTGACTCATCATTAGTAGATGCATAGCATTACATCCAACATCGTAAACGATATAAAAAATTGCCTCAAACGTTGTACAGGAACTGCTGCTGCCAAATTGAGACTCACAAAACCGTTCTTTCTTCAGCAAGAAAAAAAGCAAGACCACGATTTTTTGACTCTCAGTCAGTCACTGGCAGACAAGAAGGTGGAAAGAAGCAAACAGCGAAAGATGTTTGAGCCCAGCTAAATAAATAGTTCAAACCACGAGAATTTGTAACACAACGACAAAAATCCGCACACATACGGTTTCGCATGCTGTGTTGCTTGCGTTTTCAATAATCTTCACTACATGCAAAATATAAGTAGCAGGAGTGTTACAAGCCAAGAAATTGGAGTTTGAATTTTGAGTTGACAGTAGGAAGCTGTGAATAAAACAACTATAAAACTGAAATGTTTGAGTGAAAAGAAAATGAAAAAAATATAAAAAGGTGACATATACGATGTTATAAAAACTGTGATTAGTTGATTTTGTTCGATTTCTCGGTTAAATATAAGCCATGACATTTGGGTTTATTTAGCTGCTATGTTTAACTTTCACTGTTTCAAAGTGCATTGGACAAAAAGCCTTGGATAAGTTTAATCAAAGAAGAAAAAACGGAACTGGTGTGTAGTTTCAAATAGTTTAATTAGCAGTTGTGAGGATAAAAATAAAATCGGTTTCGAAAGTATGTGAATTTTATTCAAACGATTGACAAACGGTATGAAGCAATCAAGGCTAAAGGTTGTGGTTTCAGAGTAAACATTTCTATCACACACAAAGATTTCCGCTCGCCATTGATTCAGTGACAGGTTTCAGAGACTCGATGAACAAAGTTCGCAGTCAAAGTGAATGGAGAAAGTTGAAGCATGTTTTGCATGTGTTTACAATACTTTGTGTTTCATTAAACAATAGCAACTGGTAATCTGTGTGGTCGAAGTTGTGACTGAAGTCTTCAGTTCAAAGTATTTTGTAAATTAAAACACGCAAAATGGTGGAAGTATTAGATAATTGGGAGTTGAGGTAAGTTCTAATAATTCGTTCAACAAAACAACTTACGCAGTACATTTCAATAAATCAAGATTTCGTTTTAATTGATGTTAAAACAAAAAATAACCTTATGTATAGGATGCGGAGTAGATTTGAGGAAAATGCATTTGTCGGGTACCTTGGAAAAACTGAATATAGAAATCAGTCAGTAATCAATTCGAGACCTGTAACGGTTGTTTCATCAACTATCCACGGATGTCACACCACAATTCAAACAAAACTGGTTGGGAAAGATGATTACCCAAGTTCAGATCCACCATCACCAACTCCCTCTGTTTCATCATGCAGATATGAAACACTCAACCTGGAAGATACTCGATATCATTAAAACAATAGGTAAGATGTTTGTGTACATATTTTTAAACATTGCATAACAATTAGTGGGCGAATGTTCATACATAATGCAAATGATATGTACCGGCAAGCCAGATAATTGGCCTTCACGAATGGGCAAAATGAAAGGTCCTTGAAGCGGTAAATAAATTACTCCTACTTTCCCAGAGTTCATGTAACAAACCACCAACATTATACGCGACCCACCTATTCGTTAAAAATGCTTCCGGAGACCGCCATCATCGCAATAAACAGAATGAAGGGTCAAGGAAGCTCCCGATTAAATTAACTTTTCACATGTAATCCATTAAAGTTTCAAGCGTTGTTTCATGATGAAAGCATAAATTGTGTTAAATGATATTAATAATGTAACAAAATACTTTTCTTCCTTATTGCTTGGAACAAAACTGTTTATGTGAACTGTGCGCTTGTAACAATTTGTTTCTTGCATCATTATTGAGCGGTTCTTAGTAAGAGTGGCGATTTGTGAATCTGTAACCCACTTTTTTAAAACCAATTTTCACTTCTTCGGTTACACGTTTGACGTTGTAATTCATTGTTTTGTTTATATAAAACCAGAAATAGCTCTTTAAAAATATGTGAAATACTACGACTTAAGTTTCGCATCTTTAAGTGAAAATATGTAAATAAACAAAACAAATGAAAAAAGGGTAAAACAAACCTGTTAGTTTTGTTTATTTACTTGGAAGTAATTGTGAGATTTCGTTACGTAATTTGCAGCGTTTTGGTACTAACGGTTTCGGAATATTTATACAATGAGTCATAATGGTATATTCCAAACGCACTGCTGCTATAATGACAATACAGCTTTCTATGTTTTCACTGTATTCTGTGTAAATCTAAGAAAAAACGTAAACAGGAAGAAGGTTTTGGGGTAATTCTAGCCATCCGCTTTGGATTGAGCTTCACCGCTGTATTCTGTGCATATCTATCTACGCCTAAAAGTTACGACCCATTATGAGGTTACAACAAATTACGTGACTTTAAGTGCTCCTTGCAATTATAGTGTGTAATGTAAAATGTACATTTACATCTCACCCTTTTTCATGTGACGCCAAAAGCGATAAACCACGATGCAGAGACAAAACGAAAAGATATTAAAGATATTTTAATACTTTGGTTTTATTGTGTTCCGTTCTCCATAGCAATTTTTGCACAAGAGGAAGGCGACATGATCATACCAGCTAAATTTAGCAAGTGGACGGCTGCCATATTATTTTTCTCTTTTCTGTATTTCTTTACGGCACAATAAATGTCTTTAGAACATGTACGAATTTTATAACAGCAAAGATTTGCAAAAAAAAGTTCACATATCTGAGATTCATGGAATAAATAATGGTGAAAACGGAGATGACACGTTGAACTTATTTGATAAACAATCAAGTACGCACAAATATTCCTTTGAATCTCGCAATATTAGGGACAATCAAAATCAAAATGTTCAATTATTACGTAAAGGCAAAAAGAAGATTGTTTACATGACCTACTCAACCTACATTTAACCAAGCTCTTAATGGGAAATTGAAACAGGATACTATTATATAACTGCATTCTTATTAGTACCAAGCTGAGGAATTTCATATGACGATTGTTGTTTTATCGTGTGTCTGGGTCTAACAGATTGAAATATACAGCAGCCATATTCTTTAAAATGAATTTATACATAATGAATTATGTACGCATATAATTTGGAATCTCAGTAAATTCTGAACGTTAAAAAAGATGTGATCTTTTTTTCAAACCATAAAATTTCCGGTTGTGTTTCGATGGTATGTATTATGTTTTATATTTTTAATAAAAAAAATCAGGGTATTGGCACAGCAAGGATTTGTGGAATCCATCGATAAATGAAATTTCTTCACGCATCATCTCCTACAAGAAAAACAAAACATTTTGCCTGCGTAAATACCTTACTTACTCATATAACGTTTGGATATAAAAGTCCGGGGGTCGACCAATACTGTAGATTTCTTTATCATTCAGAATGTTTCAGAATCTTCGGGAAAACTAAAATCAAATTAAACTGAACCTGATCTAGAAAGCAAATCTCATAATCAATTATGTCAAAGAAAATGGAAACAGAGAAACTTCTGAAAAATAAACAACTGTTTTAATACAGAAGAGATACACTGCCGTAGACTGCTATAGATAGTGGGTTTAGAAAACATCTACCATTTATAAAAGTGGAATCTGTTTCACGTTTTCTTCTTGTACAACAGGGTAAAATTTTGTGATTCTGTGACTTCATCACTTTCACATGGAAATCTTGCCCTGTACAACCATTAGCATTGTCCGATAAGTGCACTTCAGATTCTTCCAAACATGAACCACATAAATTGTAAATGCATCGCAGACTCAAGAAGTATTTTCAATTAAAACCAAACTGCAATAATATCTTGTTTACAATTTGACGCCTAAGAAAATAGAACACATTGAATTAGTTGGAGCTGACGTTCATTTGGCAAAAGTAAACAGTTTAAAAAGTATGCATTTATACAAGATTTTGTAAATCGATTCATCCATAATGGTTAAAGTACATACCTGCATATGCATGCATGCAGACCGCAGTCAAAACTTTCGTTTATGGGAAGTCTTAACGTAAAGTAGTTAAAACTGCAAGTGCGCAATAGTGTAAAAACTCCCTGCACCTGTTTATGAGTCCCTTATTTCTTACGTTTTTGCTGTTTGCTATCAATCATAAGATTTTTAAATCGGAATTAGATTAAAAACAAGATAAAACCTCAATGGAAAGCTTTGGTTTATCAAAAATTACCTTGGCCGAAATTTGCCCATAAATTTTATATGCATTGTAATTGTCAATTCTAATGAAAGACTGGAAGTCAGCGTAAGCTCAACA
>JAAXOA010002693.1:0-12722 GCA_036561885.1 Salina celebensis
TGTGGGAGGGCACATAATGAGAATTTACTAATTTTTTCCTGACCTGCCTACCGGCGGGTCGCAAACAAATCCAAAGACATCCTATAGTTAGACACAAGAATCATGGGTTATGATCATCATCTTGAATTGTAGTTTTCATGACAGTGATAATTGGAGATGATAGTGATAATGCAAAAAGTAAGGTCAAGCTTGTCACATGATATTATGTCTATTTCTATTTGTCGATTTGATAATTTGAATATTGGGACATTCCGCATCTCGGAGAATCTAAAATTTGAACGTTGAAATGCAAGAAACAAACTAAATTCCATTTTACTTTCGTCTGAATTTTCAAAACTAGAGCTTCACAGAAGATGCTTTGTAGAAAAAACCTCTCTGACTGAACCTTTCTATTATTCTCTAACTACTGCTTACGGTCGATTTGCAACCAAGTAACTTCTCTTACGTAACCAATTATCCCTACAATTTATAATTTACAGAAGCTCTCAATCCCAATGACAGTCAGCGGAAAGAATAAAAACCTAAGAAATTACCTTCTTTTCTAGAGAAAAACCATAACGACCTTGTCAACGTCTCATAAACAGACCTTTTTTTACTGTTCCATGTATTATGTAGTGTATTGCTATGAAAATGGATAACTAGCTGGACCTGGACCCTTAGACTTCTCTAGCCAGCAGATGTGATTCTTTCCTGGGCTGGTCACTTCCAGTCGGCCCTCCTTTTTCCTGTGTTATTCAATTTTCCTTCCAAAAAGTAAAATCTCCGCAAAGATTTTACATTCTAAAAAAATATAAACATGTTGCTTGTTTTTTCTACGAAAAAAAGTAACAGACTACGTGTTCATCTCCTCCGCCAAATTCTGGTCAACTGGGTAGGTGGCCATTTCCTGTATCACATTTTGTTTCCTTCTCTGTTGACAAAATACCCAAATCTCTGTGTCAAATTTTCTTTCAACCCCGCACAATGAGCCCCAAACTTATATAACAGTTTTTCCCTAGAAAAAGATACATTTTTCTTTAAAACCACTGCCTCCTTAATAATTACGCAATAATTGCAGTTGACAGATGGTCACAGAAGTAGCATACTAGTGTTAATTATTTAACAAGCTCTTAAAATTTTTTGCCTGAAACAAGGGCAAAATTCTTGCTTTCCAATTGTAAAAAGCCTCCCATAAAACTAAATCTCTGTTTTTTTCTTAATTGCTCGTCATAACCATGCATGACTTGGTTTACAAGTTGATATCTGTTCCGGCCTGTCTCTTTTTTCCACACAATCTTCATCATTCCCTGCCCAGGAGAAAAATGTTTCATCTTTGCTGCTTGCAGAGACACACAAGTGTTTCTTTAGATTAAATTACAATCTTGGAAGACGTGTCATGCTGGCGAGGAGATTGCGGACGGGGATGATGATCGTTTCTCGTGTGAAAACAAAAAGAATCCGACCAAGCTCGTCACACCACACGTAAAGAGCATGGAAACAAACACGATATTTTTAAGCTTACACGGGTTTTAACAAGAAAAACAGTGAAAAAAGTCTGTTCAAAGGTTGTCATTTTTAAAATGTACACTTGTTTCTCTCCTCGGGTTGAACAAGATCGTAATATGCATATGAAGGGCTGCTCTTTATAAAAGATCGTCTTAGGGATTTAAAAGGGGTGCATAATAATAATATTATTGGGCATTAGCGAAGAAAAGAAAGGAACACTTGTAAGGGGTGCACCCTGCCGTTTTCTCGTCTGGCGCCGGGAAGACGGCATTCCACCTGACTGTCTGACTCTCCTTCGTACTGTGTGTGTCTTCATAAATAATCTGTAATAATCTATTGAAGGAGAATAATAGAAAAAAGGAGACCATTTAATGAATATTTTATACCGTGAAAAGCTGCCGTGATTCGGGCAAAAGAAGAAGAAAACCACTTCAAAACTACTTGGGTTGAGTGTACGGCTTCAACCATCACGAATCAAAAACTGATCGGGGAAAATGGATCGTTGAACAATTTTCAATCGATTAATGAAAGAAAGATGATAACTTCATTAGAAAAAAGGTGATAAAAAGGAGACTGTTAATAGGAAATACATTTCTCACGGTTCTCCCGTATGTAATGGGACCTTGTGAAATAAAACGTATGTTGCGTAATAGCATGTCATCATAAGGGTAGCTTCACCTTGTAAAAAGAGAACTTGACTGGGATACGGGAGTTTTTCGGGATTTATTCACACGCAAGGCAGGCATCGGTTTGGCGACTGGGTTCCCACAGAAAAAATGAGAGTAGTTTTTGTAGGGAAATATGCTTTCAATCAGGATGACCTTTTCAAACGTCCTTGTCTCATGGCTTGGATTTAGCATGTATTAAAAAACAATGAAAAGGGCTGAGATTACATAATTTGCTGGAGGGTGAGCGGGTAGTAGGGATGACGGATAGGGAGAGGACAGCAAAGGGAGTCAATTGATGCTTAAACTCTGGCTTAAGCCTGGATGCAATGGGTATCAGTTAGAAGTGTGTGAAAATACGGGAGGAGAATCATCCTGGGTTCGGGTTTTGGACCGTATGGTTCCTTTCCTATGGTAATAAAAAGCATATTGTCAGAGCCATGGGAAAATTGTAATCAATACTTGAGACAAGCGGCGCAATATGTTATGGAAACCAAAAGTATGCATTCATTGCATTGAATATTTAAGAGCTACAAAAATGATCTTCTAAATATCGATGTCGTGCATGGAAAAGTTTTTCCGGAAATGGGTGTTTACATGAGTCACGACACGACAGCTATAGGCCATGGAACTGTCGAAATAAGTGCACCTTGTCCAGCTGAATTTGCGCAAATGTCTAATGTTTGTCCAGGTGTCTTTGACCAAATATAATTTGCATGCAGTTTTTGTTGTGAAATTGTGAATACACGTGTTTTAAAAAAGTATGAATTTGTTAGACCAAAATATTTTTTTCAAGATTCGCTGTGTTTTTCCACAGGTTTTTTTATTTTCTTGGTAGAAACGTATAAAATTGTTTTTGTCGTTTTTATAAATTATTTCAAGTTATCTTCTATTATCACATTCTCTCTCGTCAGTTTTTTCATCATTATTGTAACTTGACAAAATACATATACTGAATATAATTGAGCTTATAACAGTTTACTTTCTACAAAATAATGTACAAGTTTTCCTTTTGTATAATACATTTTTTAAGGTAGACACCTCTACCAAACAGCAACACTGTGTATAAATAAAAATGTAAATTTTAACTTTGATTGAACACAAAAACAAATCTGTAACAATTCCTTCAACTCATTTCCTCTTTCTCAAAAACAAACATTTGAAAGATTCCTTCATACAAACTGATTCTACTTTGAAAAAACAACTAATTTTAAAGCACTTTGCAAAACACTTCCTACTATCTATTCCCCAACCGCCATCGTTCAACAATCCATTAAAAAATCTAAGTTGATTTATTCCTCTCCCGAAAACACCCGGCATTCAGAGTCCGATTTCTTGATGTTGTTATTTTCGCAAACTTTGGAGATATTGCAGGTAGCAGCGGCGCATGCTGAGGATGTCACCGCACAGGATGCCTCATCAGCCATAAAGCAATCTTCCTCTGCAGTGCAAGCAGGAAGTCCCAAGGTTTCACGGAGTTCATGGATGTAATCAATCACATAAGAGATCACCTCGACTTTGGACAATCTAAGAAAAAACAAGAAAAAAAATCGGAAAATTAAAATCATGTTTCATAATATACAAATTTTCTCTCCTGTTCGCTTTGTTTTTTATAAAATTTTCAAATTTATAACTCATCTCACCTTTTGTTTTTTGGTGCAAGTGGCACAATTTCTTGCAACTTAGTCAAGTACTCCTTGATCTCTTGAGCGTTCACTTCTTCGTCTCCCTTCCTCTGTTTCTTTTGCACTTTTCCTCCGCTAACCCCCTTGAGTGGGAAGGAGGCAGCCTTTCCTCCAACAATGCAAGATTCCATTTGGGCCTTCATATTTCAAACTTTTATCTTTCTTTCTCTTCCTTCACTTCACAAAAAAAATTGTAGCTCTTAAAGAAGCTTGTTTCACTTTGTAAAACTTGCAAATTTTGCGTCAACAGACAAATTTGTCTACTTTACTTGAGATTGAAATTTGTGTGTGTGCTCAGTTCGCTTGCTCAGTGGCAACTGTGGTCTCTCAGCTCAAGTCCATTCCTTCTTATAGGTCCTCTCCGAACCTCAAAAACTCACAAGTGTTCACAAAATATTTTTTTTGTTCCCCTTTTCACACAGAAGACTGCATACGCAACGCAACCTTTTTTGCTCCCTTCCTTTTGGTAAGTGAACATCTGGTGAACGCTTTACCAAATACCATTCCCAGAAAGAACCATCTTCTCTGTGTGAACCACCAACTCTTTTTATTATTCATCCCATCCAGCAGATTATCCTCCAGACCCTCCATCCAGCACTGCATTCTTTTTTACTCTGTTTTTTTTTCTCATGGTCAAACCACCATCAGCACTACATACCACACACCATTTTTCTGCATCACCGGCAGCTGCATTCACACACGAAATTTTTTCTTTCTCTTCGTCATTTCGCATAAAAACAGAGTAACATGTGCATTCTCACAGTTCCAAACCAGGTTGCAAGCAAAAACGCACATTTTTTTTACCTGGATTCATCAATGACATGGGAAAAAATCTGCCACTCCAGAGCATATTGCATCTGGAGTTGCATTCTTGGCAAAAATTCCATCTGCAGAAAATCATAGGCTAACAACCCACTACTTTACTCTATTGCGTCCTATATAAAAATTAGTTATCATGACTGTTTACGTAAAGCCATATAACTTTTTGCAGAGATTTGTTTGTTTGCATTCCAGAAATCCCTTAAAAATTTGGCTGCATTCTTCCCAAAGTTAAAGGGTTTAATAATAGCTAAATGAGGATTACAACCGCGCATTATTACAACAAAGTCTTTTAGTCTTCTTCCTAGTCGTCGGCTCTACTAAATCTAAAAGTATTTCCCAAACAAGAAAAGGTTGTTCTTCAGGTAAATAAAAGGCCGAGAGCGCAGACAGGACTCTTGATCCGCTCGGCGCCTTGCTGTCGTTCTTACACCTGTGAGCTCTGTCTGTCTTGATTTTTTTTTCTTATTGCGGCTGCATAGCATCATATAAAAACCTTTTCTATGTAACATCCATATCCAATCAGTGTCGATCGATGATCATCATGCCGTGCCTAGTTGGATGCTTGCCTTTAAAAAAACAATCTTACTTTTTTAAACAATCATATTTTTTCTCTCTTGCGGGCAACGGCAACATCATAATCAACAGGTAAAAGATGTAATGTGGAAGAAAGATTCTTCTTCTTGTTTTCTATGGATACCAAATACCTAACCAAGTTGGTTTGCTTTACAGGTTTTTGTTGAGAAAACAATGAGAAGCGCAAGTGTCATGTTTTTGTCGTTTTTTATGTGAATTTTGTTTACGAAATGTTTTTGCAGGAAAAAGTTACCTCATGTTTTTTAAAACATGATTTCAACCGATGAGGTTAGGATTGCGCATGACCCCGACATATTAAAATTTAATATTACGTTTCCTCTAGAACAATTTGCATAATTAACAGGAGCATGCAATTATAAATTGAAACATTGTTACTAACCATGTTTCAGGAAAAAGGCAAGTTTCAATTTGGCCCGGCTAATCAACACTGTTACCGTTGAGGTAGGCATTTAAATTACAGTTTAATTGGTAGATTGAAATGTTATCTGGTAAGGAGATGTTATCCTATGAAAACAGGTGAAAATTGGATTGCGACCACGCAATTAAACCTCTATGATCTACTTTAAAAGATGATTTGAGAACGATCTAGTAAAAAAGGTTGCGTGAGAGAGTTTTTTGAATCCTTTTTTCAATAAACCGATTGGGTGTGTAACTCCACAATGGAGTATATCAAGCCAAGCGAGTAACCATGAGAAATAATATAGTTAGAGCTGTATGTGTATCATGAAAAATTCATGATTTTCTATTCACTTGTTTCATTGTTGATGTTGTCCTTTTTTACCTCCTTGGTTGGAATGTGCAGCTGGAGATATGTCCAGGTAAAGAGGGTCATGTTCAAAAAATCTCACAAAGATTGAGAGGTTTGTTCACATGTAGTTTTGGCCGTGTTTTCCAGAGGTATACCACAAAGCAATGTAGGTTTTTATTTTGTGAAGTGTTCTGGAAGAAAATGGACAATTTACCTGTCCATTTAGTCGGGGCGACACAAATGAGAAAGCTGAGGTGAGTAAATATTAATGCAATAATGGAACAAGTAGGCACACAAGTGGAGAAAGATTGGGATAAATGATAACACACTGGACAAGGAGCCCTTATCATCCGAGAAAAAAAAACGATCTTTTCTACTAACAATAGGGCGTTATTTCTAAAATGTTTCATGGTGGACCTGGATATCTTTTTGAGATGAACCTGCACAGGTAATTTGAGAGGGAGCCAAGTAGAAAAAAAGGTCAAGAGAAAATAAAGAATTTTTTGGAGGAAGAAAAGGAGTGGTAGCTAGATTGCCGGAGATGCTATCAATTTAGGATACTTAAGGGACACATGAAAGGTGGTATGGAAATTGAATCTTTGTGTTTGGTTTTTATCGCTGAGCTTGGTAATCCAGAGTAAATTGTCGTGACAATGAGAAGGGTGATTACACCGGTGAAGATAAATAAAAACAAGGAGTGTGAAAGAAAAATATACGAGAAATTGGGATCAATTACGTAATAAGGTGAGAAATGTGAGCTCAATGAGAGGAAAAATGTCAATAAAATTGTATTGGTGATTTATGTTTTTTATTGAGAGTAAAAATAATGTTTTTTTTTCATGTTTGAAAATAAATACGGTTGACATAACAACCTAGGATAAGTGGTCATTTTTAGAGAATTTTTTACAAGGTAATATACAAGGCAAGGCACTGCGGTTATTGTAAATGATACACAATGGAATATAAAGAAAAAAAATGTTTTAATTGTTAGAGCTATTATCGCTGTCATTGGTTGATTCTGTATTCCTTGGGGATGAAATTGACGTGAGGGGATGGCGCAGTGGAGGCGAACATGCAGTAGGCACTGTATCACAGTTTGCAAGGGAAACTTTAAATGTTTGGTTAGGAATGAGATCGCCATCGTCATCTTCCTCATCACAGTCCATATCGTTTTGGCACGGTGGCAAGCCCAAGGTTTCGCGGAGATCATGAATGTAGTCTATCACGTGGGAGATCACTTCCAGCTTAGAAAGCCTGCAAAAAGGACAAAAACAAAATTAATGATAATGCGTACTTTAGTACTTAAGTATGAACCGTTTAACGGTTTTAAGCACGGAGAACATCTGTCGTTGCAAAATCTGTTTACAGAAATAATTTGACATTTTAAATAACATGCTTGTTCCAAGTTACCTTTTATTTTTCGGCATGAAAGGCACAAGTTCTTGTAATTTGCCCAAGTACTCCTTCATTTCCTCAGAATTCTCCTCGGCACTCTTCCGCTTCTCGTTTTTGCCACTTTTGCTGTTCTCTTTCTTTTTGTGCACACCGCCATCCATGACCATTGCCAAAAGAGCTCTACTTTCCATTCCAGGTTCCATCTTTGCCTTCATTTTCACTTATCAGTCCAATCTTATATTTTTTCACACAAAAGACTCCACAAACTTTTTCTTCGGTCTTCTTAAAAACCACTTCACAGGTATAAACCAGAAAAAAACTGTCAAAGATTCCTTATACAAGACGCACAAACAAAAGACATCTCCACTCAAACAGACAGACGAACAATTGACGTAATTTTTCGTAAGAGATGCGTTTAGCACAAGAGCCAGTCTACGACTGATGATGAGATAGTGGTTCCCTGTTACCTTAAATGGTACGCAATAACGCAACAAAAACCAGCGAGGGAGCGCAACCAAAGATGTAGTTTGGTTTGTAGATTGCTGAGTTACGTATTCAACATGGGAAATCTGTAACACAAAAGCTTCTATGCTAAATAGCGTGAGCTTGTTTATGGCAAAAGGTTTTCGATCAAGATACTGATAGCATAACAATAACTGCATAAAACTACAATTTTCCTAAGCTATTTATGTATTCACATGATCATGCCTACATTAGGGAATTCTCTCATCTATTCTGTCCAAACTGGAAACAAATATTCCGTTCCTTATTGAGTGGCTCGCAACATGCTATCCATTTGATGGCTATTTTTTCATCACACTCTGGGCCATTTAGAATATAAAATTTGACACAAATTCTCCAATTTCTATGGCTAAGGCTAAATCTAATTAAGCTATGAATATCTGGTGATAGATGGTTATCATGTTTTGTCTCAGATTGCCCCTACCTTGTACACCTCTTCTTTTTGCAGAAGCAGCTGCGTTTTATGAATTGTCATTTCGAAGAAAACACTTACACTGATAAAATCTTTTTGAAATGCGTAATAAGTTTCTTTATGTAAAACATTTTTCCCTGTTTAAGGTGGAACATGTATCTTACCAAATGACAATAAGGAGAATCGGGTTTCTTAAGAAAATCTTTTGCAACTTGAATATTTTAAAACATAATTTTGTGTACTGTTATCCCGGAAAAGTTTCGTAGGAAAGTAACACGAAAAAAAGAAGATACATTCATAAAAGAATAAACACCTCCATCATAACCAGATTCTTTTTTTCTGTGAATGTGACCGGATGACAATAATCATCATAATTTCTCTCTGCTTCTGTTTGTCAATTCCCCGACACGTAGCTTGAAAGATGATCTTTGTGTGGAGTGCCTGGCACACCTACGCATCACGACAAAACATCCTTCAAACTAATTCGATTGGGTTTTTTGTTGGAAAAAAGGGAAGAAAATTTTTGAAAAAGATACTTGCATTGTCCTTCTCATCCATCATTCACAGATTTTTTTTTCTCTTTTTTCGAAAATTATTCTCTTTTTTATTGCCGCTGTTGTGTAAAAATTTGTCACTAAAGTGTTTACTGTTTCCTCTTGTATTTCATGCCCCTTATTTAGTCACACCTTGTTTTGTCTCTGAATTTTTTATGGTTCTTTCGCAATAGCAATTTAAATACGCTCTAGAATTTTTATTGCTTCACTGTTAAATCATCAATATACAATTTCATATTATGACAAGGTAGAACTTAACTTGAGCAATAAAACATTTCCATGATACTAAAGAACTGGAAAAATTTCCCAATTTTGAACTGTCGCCGATGTGTTTTTTATGAATTCAAATTTACTCTGTGAACGTGGAATATGTTATTCTCAATGTGACCTACTTAATTATACGTTGTAAATGTAAGGTACTTTATGACAATAATAAGCAAAATGTTTAAAGCTTTTACTAAGAGAAAAAAACGTTCATGATTGCTCCCCTGGCATGTAATCCTGGAAAACTCCATTACGCGTGAAAATACATCTTAATTTTGTCACACTCTAGTAAAATCAAACACTTTGTTTTTAATCCTGCCCGAAAAAAATGTTACATAAACTATTTGTATACAACTGGATAAAGTCTGGAAAACATTATTTTTTACGCGGAATCATGGTAATCTATCAAAAATATTTTTTAATCCGAGGCTATCCGCAAGCCGCCAAAGTAAAGATTACAAATTCAGCTTAGTTGCGTGTAAAAATGCCGATTTCGTCAGGTTTTTAATCGAAGAAAGATCCGCAGGCTAAATAAATTCTCGTACACACGTGCATTTTACACACAAATCTGTGTCGTAAGATATGATTACACAAACAATTTACAGAGTTACTTATTCTTACAAAAACTTTGTAATTTAAAACCCCAACCCGGATAAGAATTTCAGTTTCATGCTATCTACCCATTTTGTTTTTCATGAGCAAACATGCTTTCCGTTCCGACAACGTGTGTGTACACGTCACACAGGTATAAAAATTGTATCTCTTCCCGTGACAATTTTTTAATTTCAGTTTCATGCTATCTACCCATTTTGTTTTTCATGAGCAAACATGCTTTCCGTTCCGACAACGTGTGTGTACACGTCACACAGGTATAAAAATTGTATCTTTTTCCGTGACAATTTTTTTCGGCTAAAATATTCAAATGAGTTTTTCTATCCAGAAATTACTAAACCCCTCCAGGATTCCTTTTTTTCCAAACCTCTCAAAAAAGAACATGTTTTTCCTTTTTGCATTGTCCCCAGTTAAAATTTGGTTATTGGGTAACAATGCGCATACAAAAGGTTCTCACTGGAGATCGGTAGGTTTACAACATAAACAGTTTTTCTTGCTGGATCACCAGCCAATCTTGTTTTCTTGTAAATATTCAGCAAACAACAATTAAAATCTGTTGTATTCTTATTACCAAACACTGTGCATAGTTTCATACAGAAGAGATTCTTTTTAAAAGAAAAAAAAATATCTACTCATTTCACACTCATTGTGTTCCAGGCATTTTGTTCCCCAATGGAAATAATCACTCATTCATGCATAAAAGCAACAAGCCCTGGAGAATAAATAGAGAGCGTTGTCTAAACAACAAGACTTCCGACGATGATCCATATTCCACTCGCGTTTTTCTTAAAACTCTGCCACCACAATAGATTACAATCGTATTACAGGAAAAAACGTCTTAAAACTTTTCGTGAGTGTTCTTCGCAAAAGAAAAAAAAAATGTTTTTGCAAGAAGAGAAAAAAAAGTCTTCCGAAAAGGAGTACATGCATCCTGTTTATTTGCTAGAATTACTATAAACAGTATTGTAAAAATGATCGATGATTATTCTCTTATTGTCATCCTGTCGCTCTCAATTTACCTTGTATTCAGGCAAATTGATTATTTAGCAAATAAGCTGGCTATTCATCAAGACAAGGATACCCCTTAAGGGACAGTTTCGTTTCTACCGACTTTTTATAGCAGATGTGCATTTTTTCAGTTTCCAATAAGTGACCAAGGTGACCACCAAAATGTCATTAATCATTTAAGAAAATCACTTGAGAACTTATCATTCATCATTTCCTGGACAATGGCCACTTTCACAGGGATTTTTTCTTTAAAGATGAACATCATTAACACAGTTTGTTCGTCTTGACTGGTCATTTTTACCGACTCTTGGTTTAAGACCTTTTTTCATCTTTTCAGCTATATAATTTTACACAATTGAGGACCAATTTATCGCCGAGTTTTTTTGGTCAATGATCGCCTTCCTGTTATTTTGCAGCCCATTCATTCAAGTGTTTTCGGACAAACTTGAATTATCAAATTGGGCCTAATTTTCCAGTTTCATTCATACTTAACACATCTGTATTTTTTTTCTCTGCTGGCGACCTAGAGAGCTTCGTACTTCCTTGACTTTCAGCCATGAAAGAAATGACGAGCAAAAATCCTTCCCAAGTTCAATTAATTTTGAAATTTTTTGTACAGTCTCCATCTGCAAAGTCCAGGAACCCAGTAGTCTTTATGGGTACTGTAACAAGATTAATTGAAATCGACCAGACTAGAAATTATCGACACCCATTGAATAACAAATCTATCCCAAAAACAAGATCATGTTTTTTCCAAAAATACCCAGGGAAGAATCCCCAGAAAAAAACATCAGTCAAACCTCTCAACTAACCAATTGGCCAAGTAAAGATCAAACTTTTAAAGATAATATTTTTCTTTGCCACCTCTGTTCACACTTACTGAGAAGGACCTCTCATCTCATCTTTCTGAGAGATTTTTATGTACATTTTTCAGGGCAGTCAGCCAAAAAGGCATGTTTTCTCTGCAGTCCGTCAGCTTTTTTTGTGTAACAATAGCTGTTTCTATTACGAGCTTGCACACTCTCACAGGTGTAAAGGCGACAGCCAGGCGCCTTCGATTTCGTCGTCGCCTAAAACGGATCTCTATGTGTCTTTAAGGAATCAGGCCCTGCATTTTACTTTTTGGTGTGTGTGAGCGCACACTGTCGCCTATTTTTATTGCCTGTTCAGCCTACACCATTGTTTCCTTGATTGTTTGACTGCAGAGGTCTGTCTGCGGAAGGGATTATTGGCTTGTACGTACAATACCATAAAATTGTTGTTATTTTTATTATTCCTATTTATGACCAAGGTGTTGTTGTCGTAATGATGGAGACGATGAGCAGAATGGAAACCAATAAATTGTAAACTTGATACGAGACTTAATCAAGTTTAACACGGACCCTATGAAAAAAAAATCTTACAAGTAACGTAATAATCAGATCACAAAAAGATCAGAAACAAAAAAACACAGAGCTCCTTTTTTTCATCATCGCTCCATGGTAGACCACCGTACTTGAAAATAGAAACTGTGAAGATTACTTTTCTTCACACCTTTTTTAACCGCACTGTTTCTCTAATTGCGGGTTGATAGATAACCAAGTAAAATAATTTAAACCGCCACTGTAGTTTCATTCTACTGTCCTGTCAGATATAATAGGTTTCTGATAGTTTATGCTAATTATGACATTTTTTTAACTGATTAGCATTTCCAATCACAGCGAGTTTTGTGCCAAGCCCATACATTCTTGTGTAAAAAACATAGCTATAAGGCTTTAGTTTTCTTTATTGTCGTTTTGCGAAAAAAAATCTCTGCGTAGAATAAACCAACGGCCACGCTGAAACACCTGTGTCCACCTGTTCAAATAAGAGCCTAATGCAAAGTCTTATTCTTTACTGTATAAAAATGCCTAATATATTTTTACATTCATTATGCAAAAACAGCAAGTCAAGTGGCAAGGCGTGTTTGCTAAATAT
>JAAXOA010002694.1:0-12720 GCA_036561885.1 Salina celebensis
ACTTCGAGATCGTAACATGTAATCAGTGAGGATGAGCTTGTCACCGTAATTTCCATTGGGGTTTATTGGATTAGGTTTCTTTTCTGCGCTAACTGCAGTCGAACCATTTTTTACCCCTGAATATGAGTTCTCTTGCGAAAATAACCACGGCTCTGCTTTTCCCATGCAATGCAACAAAACGATTACAACTGCAACTCTGGAGTACCCAGGTTTAAATCTAAAAACTTCCATTGCTGCAGTCAATCGTTTAATTTTAGAACTACTTTCGATTGATGGTTCTAATACTGAACTGAACATATTAACCATTCAGCCAAAACATTATATTAAAAATTACAAGCGTGGGGACTGTTTCATTGACATGCATAATCGTTACATACTGTATTTAAAATGAAAAGAGAAAGTGTAATTTTCACAGGCATTGAACTAGAACTTTCAAAGCCAGCCGCAGGTCAAGCAACTTGTGAAGGTGCGAAACTTCCGGTAGATATATGCAATACTCAATTAAAACAACGCCGAGGTAATTAACACTACTCAAGTGTCAAGGGCAAGCTATCACATAAAGCTAGTCAACGAATTGATTGAGTAAAGCTGATGGGAGAAATCTACACATATTCAATGTCGAGAGGAAATTGTATGATAAGCAAACTTGTTCGGTCTTAATATGATAGGGAGTTGGGGTAACTCGGAACGCAAAGAATATAGACTAGGTTTCTTTAGTAGACTCAAATAAAGAAACGCTGATATGAGAGACAACGGTCATGCTGGCCAAACTGTTATATTTATTCATAGTTAAATTAATTTGTTCAGTATAGAAGACATTTGTGTTAAATAGTTTCCATTCGCTCTAATCAAATACACGCATATGCATGGTTTTCATACACGTTACATACTTTAAATCTGTAGGAGAAAAGGGAGACAGTCATTGAGATCAGTATTTCACGTATAGTCTTTCATACATTTGTAACAACATTAAAATCTTTGAATTGCAATTGCTGCCATTTCTAACAAATACATACATAAAGTATCTACTCTACTTTCCGCTGAAGCGCATCATGTTTCCACTGATGCCACCACCTTTACCGCTTACAACAACGGCAGGAACACCGTCTTCCCCTTGCGCTTTGTCTTTGCTGATGTAATCGACCACATCGACAACTATAAAAAAAACAATTTTGCAGAATGATATCAAATCTTCACATACAATACACAATAGACAACTGAAAAACTTACGAATAACTTTTCCACCCCTCTTTCTTGGGAAAGGTAAGTAGTATTGATCTCCAATCTGGCGGGGTGACGCAAGACGAAGTACTGGAATTCCAGAAGACTTCTCCTTCAGAGCTCCTTGCAAACTACTTATCGTCTCGTCTCCCCAGTTGTCTACAAACGATAAATATTAATATCTCTTAATGATAATTACTTTGCCCTGATAACTCTTACTTATCGGCTGACGATTCAACAATAGAATTGAATTTTCATTTGATGATGAGTGACCTGTAAAGTCGTCTGACTTATCTCCTATCGAGGACGAAAAAACCGGGTTTGCAAATCCTCCAACTGTCAGGCATAGCACAGAGGCTAGAACCACTTTCCATAATAGCGTGTGTGAAGCCATCTTTACGAACTGAGAGTCTAAAAGCAGACCTCTGCTTTAAGTGATGGAATAATTCAAACTAGTATGATTTTTGGCCTAACTCCATGCGCTTATATACTACCTGGGTCCTTCAAAACCCCGCTTCAGAATGTTAGGAAAGTATTTTAAAATCAATTTCCGGTTTTGATTCGTCTGGTGTTTATTATTATAATAACACACAATACATCTTTCTTTATATGTAATAAAACAAAATATATAGTTTCACAACGGTAAGTTATTGTATAGATATAGATGTGGAAGACATAAAATTATTGTACTTGAATCACATTAGTCACTTGTATAAAAAAAATCTTAAGAAAAATATTCATCTACAATGTATGCGTACAAAAATGCATTTTAAACTCCATTCCCTTATGGAGCCTAACAATATTAAAAATTGACAAACAATTGCTCGCCAGATGTTAGCTTGCTTTGTATATTTCAAGTTTAGTTCCGTTAACAGGTGGGGTTCCACTAGATGTGTCATTGGCTCCTTCCTTTCCTATTGAGATTCGGTTGCGACTCTTTCTTGGCAGCGTTTTTGGGATATCGGGAACAAAATGGTTTTGGAATGTAGGGGAAATTGGAATCCATTTGAAGAATGAAAACCTGTTAATTTTAAAGAAAACATTGTTTAGCATATTTCATACTACAATTTCTTCTGAAATGATGAAATAAATTATTACTTTTTAATGATGCCCATGCAAAATGGAATGTCATAGGAAGGATCTCTGTTTCTGGCAGTTTCATCTAAATCACCTTCAGGTTGCGAGTGGGCAGCCCATGCATTTAATCCCCTTTCTTCCGGTGTTCCTAGTTAACAAAAGCAGGTATCTTTTGAGTGAATTGTTCATAAAATGACAATGAGTCATACAGAGTTTTTTGCAATCAAATATCAGCTTACCTGGAATTGTGTTATCCAAAAAGAATCCGAGTAATCCAGCTACAAACATTCCTGTGCTGAGTAAAATGCTGACAATTTGATCTAAGCTTTCATGTCCTAATTTTATAGACGCCTTTGTTTGCGTCCATCCACTGACTTATAACCTGAAATTCATTATCGAAAAAATGAGTTTAATAACGTGGTTTTACAATGTATTTTATGATGGAATATGTTTGGCCTTTTTGAGTATTTACCAGTCCAAAGAAGATGGAGAATCCAATGATGAAAATATTTCTTGCTGAATTGAGATCCACACCTTGAAGATTTGAGAGTCCAACCGCAGTAACAGTAGCAAATACTACACAAAATATTCCACCAACTATGGGCTCGGGTATACAAATGAATGCAGCTCCGCATTTTCCAATCAAAGAGAAAACTATCATCAGACATCCTGCAGCTTGGATAACCCTGCGAGCTCCAACTTTAGTTACACTAATTGCCCCGATATTTTCACTGTATGAAGTTGTTCCGTTGGAGGTTCCGAATATACCAGCAAGCACGCATCCTAAACCTTCCATGAAGATTCCTGAAATTCATTTGATTCCAGAATTTAGGTACAATACTCGTATTAAAAATTACAATGTTAGGCACAACTTCGTGCGAAAATTTGAATTGCAGCTTACCTCTATTTATAGCATGCTTTGGTGGCGCTGTGGCTCCTGTTAAAACCAAAAATCAGCATTTGTTAGCCACATTTCAAGTCTTAGTCATATGCACATAAGAACCTGCAACATACCTGAAATTCTTGCGCAAGCATAGTAGTCTCCAATTGACTCAATTGCACCTGCAATAACTCCAGACAACACGCCCAACACAGCTCCGAGGGTTATGGTAGGAAGTCCCCATTGAACTACAAAAACGAACATTGAATTTTACTGAATACACTACAAATTAAACCTATGATACTTGTCTTTTTGCAGTTTTCAAAACTTACATGGATATGGTAAAAATATCCATTTGCTTTGTGTAAGAACATTAATTTTGAAATCTGTCCGAGCTGGATTGTCTGGTTTGAGTACACTCGTTGCTGTCAATATTCCACAAACTACCCATACAATTATAATGGTTAAGAGAACCTATCATTTAAAAGATTCAAATTAGACGGTTAGGGGCATTTCAAGACTTAATTAATTTTATATCAGAATTCAGAAACTCATATACGCATATTATGCGACAATACTTACGGGAAAAACTTGGAAAATCGGATATGATGACGTCTTCCCTCCTACTTTGACAAACGGAATAGGAACTTGTGTATTACGTAAATACTGTGAAAACAATGTGATCAGCACAATCGTTCTGTGAAAACACCAAAAGTTGATTAAGATTCACCCTATAATCGCTCATCCTTCCTACTATCACAAAAAAATTATAATTAATTAGGTCATTGCTTCAATGTGCTTTTTTTATCAAATAATGAGCCAAGATAGTAAGCTCAAAAAATTGAATCAACAATGTGAAACAGAACCAGTCTAGCATAGTCTATAAAACCTTGTGTCTACGTGTTGCACGCATTTGTAGACTACGCTTTTTATAGTGTTTCCTGTGCGCAACTTCATTTTATAGTCGAAGCTTTTAGTGACCGTTTCAATGTTATGAAAAAATTCTAACTAATCTTTCCGCTTCAGGAATTAGATTTAGGAACATCTTGAATGTAGACTCTCTTGTTTGCATTCACTCTTGATAGGCTTCACCCTTTACTAATTAGATAACGATGTTTTTACTTTTCAACTTACAAAATCGCTATGCCCCAATTAGTTGACGCATGTACTCCTGCAGTATGGAATAGTGAAATCCCCAAAAGTGCTATGGCAGGAGCCACTGTCATTGGTGTTATGTACTTTAGCATCATTCCAACAATTCCTGTGAACCAAAGGTGAAAAAGTCAAAAGCAATTAATTATTTTGTATCATTTTAACTACAACATATTTACTGCCCGGAGTTGACTCATTTTGGTAATTTAGATTAGAGGTCATGTAGTATATGTGTGTATGTGTGATGATGGGACAAATTATTGTCATCATTTTTTTCATGTTAAATTCGGCAACTTTGCACGTAGTTGATTCATGGTACAGTAGGAGATGACAGCACCCACTCATTCAACTGGTTTAATTAGCGATATCTCAATGAGTTGAAATAAAAAAAAAGTGGACCTTTCTCTACGTTTTAGTTTTTTCACGCTAATCTTTCCTTATCACTTTTAAGCTTCCAAATAAACGTACCTAAGCTTTGTTTGTATACTTGAGAGTCTTTGAGATGAGTGGTATTTACTGTTATTAAATGGATCATACCGAAAAATCCTATGAAAACTTCAACGAGGGATGCAATTATAATAGCTCCTTGCAATTCCCGCATGCGTCTTTGCCACAATTCCGTTCTAGCTTCAGGTGTCAGCGCACTGATGACAGCAGTTGGAGGACATTTCCATTCAGGCTGGTTGAGGATGGCTAGGGCAGGTACGATGAAGGCAAAACTTCCACCTTGAATGATGGGAAGACGTGTTCCAAAAGTACTTTGAAGTAGAGTAACAATACCGGAAACAAACATGATTGTTGAGATGATCTCAGCAGCGCACTGGATCATCGTCTAGAATGCACATGGCTGGACAAAGGATAAATGGAACGCTCACTGCACCGCCTGCCATCATGATGTAATGCTGTTATATATATATATATAAAAACACAGTTTTAGGCAAAATATTAATGAAACATTTGATGATACATAAATAATTTGAAATCGGTATTGAGTACTGTACCTGAAACCCCAGAAATATTGTCAAGTACCATGGTGGTTGGTCATTTATGGAGTAAAGCAAATCTATATCGTCCTTTTTCACAATGTTGTCTTCTGAGGTTGCCAGCGTGGAAGGGGATGTTTCCGATTTTGACAATCCCTTGTCGTCTGAATCAGGTTTGTCATTTTCGGTTGTCTGAAAATGATGTTGAAGATTCTCTTGCATTTGACTCATTTTAATTAACACTTATTAACCGCATGTATTTCAAGAGAAACGTGAAAATATCTATTCCATGCTCCTACTGGAACTCAACTAATTTACTCGGTAGAATTTAGCATTTCTTATATAGTCGATGTAAATATTGCAAAATGCATCACATATCTGCAAATTCTTGTCAATGTAAATCATTCACGTGAATAGATGGGATTCACAAACAATCGTGGACGCTTATCCTGAATTCTTATTAATTCTCAGGAAACACGATGTAAATATTGCAAAATGCATCATGCTTCATACGCATATCTGCAAATTCTTGTCAATGTAAATCATTCACGTGAATAGATGGGATTCACAAACAATCGTGGACGCTTATCCTGAATTCTTATTAATTCTCAGGAAACAACTTACAACACATTTACGCCACCCAATCATTAAAACATTCATACGACTAAATGGAAATGGATACGACACGATGCATACCACGTTGAGAGTTTGCTGGAATAACATGCGAAATCATTTCGTGCGTTTTATGGCTGATGTTTACTATTTACCCATAAACTAATAGGTAACTCTGGCTGGATAAGTTTAAGTTATAGTTTGGCGAAATCAGAATAAGCAACGTGACGGAGGATGACGATACACGTATTTTATACGAAAGATAGTTTCAAGCCGTGAATATTTAGGCTCTTCATTTGATTTCCAATCTAGGGGTGGCCAAACTTTTGTTGGGTCTTTGGTCATCAGAGCCATCAGTAGGTAATAATGTATGCTTTCATCAATGTGATGAATCCATGACCCTACTCATGAACTGGAGGTAGGCGCCTTTCAATGAACCGCGTTGATCTGCTCGATAGTTTGAAGAGATCAGATAATGTGCGAAATTGGCTTAAAGCCAATCTCACCGCAACTATGTATCTATGTCGTAAGCTAACTGTCAACCATGTAATATTCCACTCACAGGATGAACTATGAATGGCTCCTGGAGATTAATATATTAAAGTGACAGCCATTAATATCCTATTGTCAATTGGATATTTAGCGACCTATGCATTGCATTGTTTGTCGCCCTTGAAAAAAAACCACTTCACAAGTTTCATTGCCCATATTCCATATATGTAATATGTACACAATTTACCCCAAGCAGCTTTCATACAATATTTCTCTCGTTTAACTACGATGCAAATCATGAATTTCTAATTATCTAAATGTGTGATTGCAAATCCTAGGATTTCTTTTTAAAGTACTGAACCAATTGTTCCTAGAGTCAAATTAATAAAGTGGTTTAAATGCCAATGCTTATCAATAGTGAAGACAAAGTTTGAGACTGGGTTTTTAGCAAATGATGAATGAAGCAACTCATCTACTAAGAATATTATATTATACTAATTATTATTACTATTGTATTCCCATATACGGACATGCTTGGAAAAGTATCGAATTGCATAAATTATGAAAGGTCCTGGATATGGGTACTGCTGTCACTCAACCTCAACTCAATGTCATAAATGCATGCATATTGTACATATGTCAACTTGTCGCCACTTGCAATTTTTATCAAATTTTGAGGTCTTGATTTGGTCTCGGATCTTTCAATCAAAAGTCAACCTAATAATTTAATGAAACTTGAGGTGCAACGGTTTTCCTGTTTCACGTGATCATTGATTACTGGAGAGAACCGCTTCTATGAATCACTTGCTGATCACATGGGCATGTAATAGGAAAATATTTAGATGTTATACTGACGCTACAATGTTATGTTTATATAGCAAAGTACCGTTTTTCAAGTAATTTAATGAATAGAGATTTTATCCGAGACATATTAATCCCATCAAACTGTATAGAAGGGATTTAGATGTCAGTGTTTTACAATACTAAATAAGAGTCCGAATTGCAATTCAGTGTGAGATTAGCTCACTTTGGAACATATAGGGGTGTTGAAACTAACTGACCTGCACTACCCCATCATTTAAACTAATCTAACTCACCTTCGACCAAACTCTTCTTTGAGCACACTCTGAACTCGCTAAAAAGCGTGTTTTCATAATTAATGGGATGCATGAGTTGTAAGATTTTCATCTATATTTGGACTCTTATCTCATACCCCATCATATAACTTAATCTAACTCACCTTCGACCAAACTCTTCTTTGAGCACACTCTGAACTCGCTAAAAAGCGTGTTTTCATAATTAATGGGATGCATGAGTTGTAAGATTTTCATCTATATTTGGAGTCTTATCTCATATTTTCTAATAGTGTAAAAATGCATGTTATGCCATAAAGTCTGAATTTTATAGTGTTCGCTTACCTCTCCGGGTCCAATGTCTAAGGCCGGGTTGTCCATTGTTTATTATCAATTTCAATTTACTACTTATCTCATATTTTCTAATGCGTAAAAATGCATGTTATGCCATAAAGTCTGAATTTTATAGTGTTCGCTTACCTCTCCGGGTCCAATGTCTAAGGCCGGGTTGTCCATTGTTTATTATCAATTTCAATTTACTTAAACAAAACTTGGTTTAGATTTAACAAAATTGCGAGGAAGCACCTTCTGCCAAACAGAACTTTATATAACTACACTTTCTGTATGAATTTTTATAAAACTTGCATTTCATGTGTGATGTACGCAAAATCAATAAATTTTCGTTAACTTATCAAATTCCACACGAACCAACAACAATGAACACAACTTTCATGTAAAAAGATTATGCATTGATCACTGGTGACTGAGTGCTTGTCATAGAATTGTATGCACTGGTTCACACTTGTCATCTAATGACAAGTATTTACTGAGTAAAACAATACATAAAGCGAAAGAAAAGAACGTCTAGTTTGTAGTATCATTCAATTAAAATGCAAGTTTTTTGCGTTGGATAGTTATGGCCGTACTGTATTGCTGGCATTTTCCATTACCAGTCGAGATCCAGTTTTAAACTTTAGTGCACTCCACTCTCATCAATTTCAATACAAAATACTCCTCTGGCAAATTAGCAAATATCAAAGTGCTAATTAACAAATTAACTTGTCAACATAACTGCAAGCCTTATTAGTTTATTCTAATATTAAGCAAACACTGGGAAACTTCCCATGGCCAGAGCCTACTTTTAGCTGGTCAAATACCAATAGAAATCCCAATGTGACACATACCACATTAGTATGAATCAGTGAGAATTCGCAACAAAATGATTATAATGTTTGACCTCTGCGTGCCATTCCTATGTGAAAATGTGCAGGTATTCCAAAATCATAAGGTTTCCTGAAAATTGAGAACAGACTGAGATTGCATGCTGCAGTCACTGCTCCCTTCTCGACACTAACAATACGTTACAATCGAAATGTAACTTTCATCTCTTTTTCATTTCAGCATCACTCTGCGTTGAGAGTCAGACGCACAACGCACAATACATATTAATTTTGGCTCAAACTCAATGGTTTAGACAATCGACTGAATTGTTAGGCATGGATCGCGTCGAATGCAATTTTTTTTAACTCAAAATGTGTTCATAGTGTAGTTTACCAACACACGTGCGTGGATTGCCCTTTGTTTAAAATCTGCCTAAAAGTGAGCAATGTGCATGAATTGTTTAGAATTCACAGGATTTGAGTCTATCCTCATTATACTTTATGTGCAAATTATGTACGCATTAGTATTGATGTCAAGTTTTTTTGTCGAATAAGTACTATGTTACAAAAAGGGACCAAGAAGTCTGTTCAAGAAGGCAGACTTACATAAATGGTAGTCCCTCTTGTAGCGAGCTTCAAACTTTGTTTCAACTACGCTTCGTTTCTTATTGACAGATGAATCGCAAAAAAACACAATAATAAATGACTCCAGACATCGAGATATGGCTCCAGTTGCCAGTTACTTCGAATTCGTGTGTATTTTCCAGTTTAGCGCATTACAGTTAACGTGACATTGCATAAAGAATTAGAAAGTAGAACTCATCCTGATTGATTGCTGGTTACGTGAGTTTTTCAATAAGGAAGCAGAGTTTACAGACGGGAATTCCATTGTGTTATACGTTGTAAAACCTGACTTCACATCTAAAATATGTTTTAAAATCCTCTGAATGTACAATATGCCAACTCATGAAGATAAACCATTTAACAATTATAAAATATCGTATTTCTTAGTTATTATTAGGTGTACTTCATAATATAAATTGTAAGATTCAACTGTTTCGCCCCCTAATAAAATCGATTTTAATTTTTTCTGCTTGAAATAAATGCGGAGTACAAGAATAATGACATCACTTGATGTCAATCTTGCATGTTTGATATTATGTATGTATATAAATAAAGTGCAGAAGATTCAAAACAAACAATCAATCACGTCATGCAATATCAAATGAAATGATTCATGATGCGCAAACAACAACAAAACCATTTACGACATGGGCTATAATCAATCACAGCTTATGTGATGCGTAGTGCCTTGTTTTAAAATATATAAAATGTATAAAAGTAGTTTTGCATAAGTATGCACTTTTAGTCCTGCCAAAACTTCAAACCTCCAAATTGGCCAAAACGAAAACCATGAAAAATCAGTGTACTAGATCATACAGACACCAGCAGGTTTAATACTGCTAAACATTTTATGATACAGAGGTAAGCTTTTCTTCTTAGTATATTTTAGTCTATAATCACAAAATTAATGCTGATTTCATAACCTGCTATTCCAAAACTGGTGTGTCGGAAGGTACTAAAAAATTGTTTTCAATGAGCGAACCCAATATTCCAATAGGTCTACCAAAATGTTTCGATCTTTCTCGTAGCAAGAAAACTACAATAGATAGTTCATAGTGGTTGTAGAAATCATATTCTGTTGCACATCTGTACAGGATTTTTTATTTGTTATTTTTGGAAACTCTGCCAAGAACTAAATGCAATCGATTTGGCGTTAATACAATAAGATTTCAATTGTTCAACGCAAAAATAAAGTTAGGATTATCTAGAGTATAGACTTTTCATTCTTAATATTATAGTATGCTAAGCAAGCTTGTGTGATGAAAATTTCGTCATCATTGACTTGCACCTGCATTGCAAAATTTAAAACCATGAACCATTATTATCAAATTCTACATAATTTGGCTGTTGATTTGATTATGGTGAGCTCATTGGGATATCATAGGTAAGCCATGCTGCTTTCCGTCAGTGATTGATCTAAATGCATATAATACGGTGTCATTCCGAATTTTTAAGACGAACATTGTCATCAACATATCATGAATAGGCAATAGGAATCATGCATACTAGGTAGCACAAAGTTAGCTTGTAATACCTTTGTACTTTTTGCACGTGATAATACAATAAATCAACCAGAGAACGAAAACTTGATTTTGTGTGATAAAATTGAGTAGAGTTGACACTTTCTTAAAATATATCACTCAAAGACTAGCACGGATAAGATGATCGTCATCTTTTGAAATTGTAAGAAAAGTTTACATGAACATTGCATTTTTCTTGTCCTCTTGCCATTTACTAGCGCATTTCTATATAGAATTTCTGTAAAGTTAGAAAATTCAAATCACAACTGAAATAGGTATCACTTTGTCATCGCGCAACAATATCAGATTAATAATAGGGGTAGAAAAAACTTTCGAATGGGATTGTGCATTACCTTGTAGTTAAATCAGTGAAATCCTTCAGTTGGGCTATATTTTAGGAAGGAACAAACAATAGTTTGTTATGTTGCCTATTCTGCTTCACATACCTTCCTGCGCAACGCACAATAGATGCAGTTAGTTTAAGGAACCAAGTTAGATAAGTTTGGTTGTGCTCGCGTGCGAAAAGCGAGACACTTATTTTGATTGTTTTTTGCATGCAATACTTGTGATTATCTTGCTTTGTTGTTGTTTGTCCAAGAATTTAAAAGAAATTTATTTAATGCTATACATAGGTACATAGTATCAATTACCTGTAATCTCATATAGCATGTAATGTATGACCTTTTACTGAACCTTTAAAATAACCTCAAAAAGTACTTCTAACAAATATCTGCTGCGATCTATAAAATGAGTATGCAAAATAATATTGGTCAACACGACAGACATCAGGCATGGAACATCATTTCAGGTAACTGATTAGCTCCGATTATGGAGTATGTAAATTTGACTTTCTCATAACGAGTATTAACTGGCACCACAATTTCCACAGTGCTTGCGGGTAGTCCTCCATGGCAAGTTATTGGACCCTAAATTGGAATTAGTATAGAAATTTCAGTATGGAGACAAGAAAAAGAAGCGTTTCTTAGAATAACGTACATCCAAAGAAAACCAAGCTCTGTAAGTTACTCCAGGATGAACAGGTACAGGATGTGGGAATTTCACATGAAACACTTCTCTCCGTTTGACAACAATCGCTTTGTATTTGGCTTGACCAATAGGCGCTGGGGACATATCATCGTCCCGTAAAATCTTGATTTCAACGTTGTATGAAGCGTTATCTTTGCTATAGGGGCCGTAAAAGCCAAAGCTAACTATTGATACTGGTTGATCCACAGCGAACCTGAATTGAGTTGGACAAAATGTTACGCAAAAATTCCTTAAAATTTGTAATGTTCATTGGGCCATAAGTATCCAACCTGTTAAACCAACCAGACGACAAATCCACGTACATTCCTTTCATTTCGTCAAAAAATACTGCTTTATAAGCTGAGTAGCTGCGTCTCTGATCACTGAAGGGTAAACTTGGAAGCAATGCCCTAATGAATTTCCCGACAGTTGTACTAAAAATTTGCTTTCAGGCAAATGGGGTATTCTCAATAAGTGAGATTCAAAATACCTGCAATCTGGAGCGACCACTTTATGCTGCAAAAGTAGTGTACATTCTTCCAGTGAAAGGATACCCGCAGGAATCACCTCTAGAGCGATGTCTTCGCTTGTAATTGTAGGAAATCTTATAAAAGACAATAGGTCTGCAAGAACGAGCCTTCGATTTTCAGCTGAAGCGTCTAGTTTCTGTCTATGACATTCGGCCGTAGCCCACCTAAAATGTGTTGCAAAAACAAGCAACAATTAAAACACGGCGAATAAAAGTAAACTATTCCATTATACTAATTGTCAATTCACCTAAGAGCTCCCTGAAAAATGGCAAGTTCCGATGAGGATGTATCGTCATCTTCTAAAAATATTGATAAATTCTTGGCAGATATGGTGAGAAAATCATCACTTTTCATAACAATGTCGAAATTT
>JAAXOA010002695.1:0-12720 GCA_036561885.1 Salina celebensis
ACTTAGGTAATATGCATAGGTATTTTTGTAGCAGGGGATATGGAGAGTTGAGTCCAACAAAGTTTATGGAGAGTAGAATCAATAGAAAAGAAGGCACCCTGTGTAAGAATTTTTCACAACAACTTCTTCAGTTCTCGCAGCAATTCATACCTAAACATTTTCCCTGTAAGCTTGGATAATTTGTCATTTTGTCATACGTTTCCTAAAGTGACAATGACAATCTACTTGTTTTCTGATTTCGTGTATTCCACAACATGACAGCTTTTTTTACCGTTGTTCACTAACAACATGCATAAAAATACATGAGAAACTAATCGATAATCATGTGAAAAAATACTATCCTGTGGCGATTTATAGCTAAGCTAGCAGTAAAAAACTGGTCATAGCAGACAATTTCATTCTCGCCCCATTTACACTAACATTGCAGTCCATAAAAAACCTAAAAATAGCAACCAGTCCTGCACATTTACCGGCAAACACTGAAGGGAAAAGGTGGTCCGTTTCTGAATATCGCTAATGCAGCCGAACGTTTCTACGTGTCATAACATTAAGAGAAAGTAAGCTTTTCTCGTAGACTGTCATGAAAATTTGTGTCATGTCAATGAGGGTATGAACATGTGTGTTAAGTCGAGCCAGCACGCGAAAAATACCAAGAACGATAAAATACCTGGAACAGTAACAGTGTTCAAATGGCAACAAATAATAAACTAACCTGCTTGGTGAAAGTTTGACTGAGAGCAAAAAGAAAAAATCACACGGGTGGCATTTTCTTATGAGAAATAGTACAAACAAAAAAATGCTGCTAAACCCAAACCCGGATCAGTTTTTAAGCGTATAATGCTGAAAATTACAGCTTTAGTCGTGTGACCCCTAAGGAGAAAAAAAAATCAATCCTTTGGAAAACAGGATGAATAGGGAGAAAAATACGGACTGGTGGAGAATCCTAAGATGGAGTTAACCGATACTTTTACCATCACACATTATGCTTGCGGCTAAATACAAGCATGACTTATGACTGAAGTGACTTCTCGTTCTCTATCAAGTTTTTTTGGGATTTATGAGTGTCAATTCCGTGGTTTCAGGGGTTTTCTCTTTTCCTCAAGTAACTTTCTAAGCTGGAAAAGTGATCGAGAATATGGTGGCAATAAAGAGGCAGAGTAAAGGGATCTCATTCGTTCAGGTCTGAAAGGTTGTAACCGCAATCGTGCTTTTACCCAGTCAAAGTTACATATTTTAATCAGGTTTTGGTTAGACTGACCAAAAATTGTATGAAAACAATTGGCAGAACTAGGTTTTTGTTAATAACTTTGTCAACTTCATCCTTTAGCTGTGGACAGTTTCCATCGGATATAAATGAGAGCGAAAAAGCACTTAAGCTGTTCTCTCCTATTCCAGCTATAAACTTATAGCGAGTCATTTTTGACAGCTTCTTTTTTCCTGCCCAATGGACATGTTTGTTCTACATTATAACCTGCATTAGCAGTTGTCATACATGTGCAATAGGTGTGGTCCTAACATTCTTTTCCATTGTTTCGGACAACCACTTGAAAATGGACAGACAAGTCATGAATCCTAGACTACCTAAAATACTCAAGCCTGTCCTAAAGTAGAACATTTGGTTTTCACCTGTTTTATACACACAAAAACATAAATTCATTGTAAAACTCTATAATAGTAGTTCAAGTATGTATAAGATATTTACTTGTGTGTTTATGTAAAACTAATTATTATAATTGGATAAACACTCTGGAAGCCCCAACCCGATCTTACTTTAGCTGCATGACCGATTACAAGCAAATTTTCGCCTTTGTTGTACTTCTCCTTTGAATTCAAACATTTATTTTTTACATTCAAAAGCTTTCCATTTTTCCGTCTTTGTGTGTTTATTTTCGGGTTACTTTTTATCGTGAAGACAAAGGAATAAAGAATGCAACTTTCACAACGAGAACTCCACCAAGAAAACTCAAACAAGCTCGGAGCTTCTTTACTGGTTTTTGTGGATTGTAGCTCAAACGCGAGTTGCTTTCATTGACATTTTTGTCTTCGGCTTGTTCCTGCTCCAGGAGATAAAGTTGATTATGAAAACAAAGGAGTTGAACTATCAGCATCAGATAATTAATTGTTTACATGAATATCCAATTCTAATCTTCAATTGTTTATTAGATGATCTACCCCATGATGCAAAAGTCTGTCAAGCTATTGTTCTAAACTTGAGTCTGTCTCGTATGATAAAACATTCAAGGGAGAAAGCTGTCATTTATGTTGACAACTTGTCATTGACAAGTTGTGCGGCTGAGAAGCGTTTTCATTTTCTGTGTAAAGAAACAAATGAAAAACGCCTCAGTGCGGAAGAAAAAAAAACAGAATAGATTACTAACCCTAAGTAAAGAAATCTTATCAATCATACATGTACATGGGTCTAGAAACATTCAACTTTTCAAAGAGTTTGTTTTCTATCTTGGACTATTTTAGGTACCAGTTAAAACTAGCTAATAAAAGGGTAATAGCCATATGAAAACTAGTTTTTCAATATTAGCTTGGGACACACACGCCAAGAAAAAATGCAGGAGAGCTATAAACTGGAGAGACAAGCTAACTCAATATGCGCTGCAAAATATGTCTGGGTAAAAACTTTTCTGGTATGTATGGCCCATGCTTTCCGACAAAAAAACACAGTAAACTTTGCTAAACTCCCGGGGAAAGGAAGAAAGATGGACGAGGTTTAAATAATTTATACAATTTCAGACTTGGGAAACACAAATATCTAGCCGTGCATGGAGAGAAAAGCAAATACTCTTTGCAATAGGTGCTTATCCAGTTTTTGTTATTGCATTTTATACTTCAATACTCAAATACTTGGTAATTTTACTTGTTGGTAAACTTTGTTGATGCCTATCCGCCTTTTTCCACGATAAACGGTTCAATTTAATAAATCAGGTTGGCATACGCCTAAATAAGTTTTTTGTATGAATGGATGAAAAATTTTGAATGCAAAAATATATCTTGAAACCATATCGCCTTGTGCTTTTTGAAGCCGATAAAAAATGGTTTCGTTTGAAAGCATTTCTCGTGGGGTTTTCTATAGGATAACGGCTACCATCATAAAACGGTGACAAAAAAACATGACCTATTGTGACTGTAAATAATACTATTTTCAATACTTAACACCCCTCTTCTCCACACAAATAACGATGAACATGTGCTTTTCATAGGGAGAAAGGAGTCTGGTTATTCAAAAACGTACGTTGTAAGTGAAAGCTAGAGAAAAAGTTGGGTTTCCCCTAAATTGAAGATGAGAAAAGAGAAAACTTTTCGCATTTTTGTTTGGTGTTGAGTAGTGATGTTATCGTTAGCAAAAGTTGCACCAACAGGGCGAGAATTTTCTCATTCTTTTATGGTTTTTATGTTTAGGCGAGTAAATATAAAAATTTCACCGCAAAGAGTTGACGGAATATGAAAACATCTTTGGAATAGAGTATAACTCTGTTCAGGAAAAAAACTACCCAAGTGCTAGTTGCAAATGAAGTTAAATTAAAAGTTTTGTTTGGAAATTAATGCATATTCTTATTGTTACTGCAGCTTTATATATAACGACATAAAAACCTGATGAACCACACCATGAGAAAGTTTTCAAGAAGTTTATCGTGATTAGAGATGTTTGACGAGCCAGTAATAATATCATTATGGGTTATGAATGGCTATGAAAGCTCTATTCTGTCGATGTTTCGGCGAGTTCCAAGCCTTTTTATAGTGCTTATCGTCTTCATGAAAAGAAAACCTATGAATACGATACGCCACCTTTCACTTCCGTAATCGACGCGCTTTCATCCAAGTATGCTTTTATTAAAAAGTTGTTTATGAATAAATCTGTAAAGTAAATTCGCTTTAATGTTAAAAGACTGAATAAATTATGATACCAGTTTACTACGCAGTTGACTCTTAAAACTTAATATTCTTAATGATAACTTTAATTTTTAGTGCGCGTACAAAACTACGGTGTTTTTATGGAATAATATTTTGAAATGGATTATTACAATAAGTTCCTCAGGATGATTTCTTATGAGACTGATGACGTTGGATCCTTTGTTGCAAAGAAGACCAGACAAAGTTCTATTGTTGTTTGTTTTCTCCAGTGAATTTAAAGTTTTCTGCTATTACAAATTTCTTCACACTGTCCACTTTTGTACAAACTTTTTCACTGTAACACTCCCCAGTGATGGTCTACTGAGTTGAACATTGAAGGACGCTACACAGAAGAAAAAATGAAAAGAGAAAATATCAGAAAACCCCGTTTTTCATCAATATTTCACAAGACACCGAACTGATTAGGAATTTATCTGTTTTCAGGACTCTCCCATGACTGGAGGAGTAAGAAAGGCTATACATTTCTGTCCAGAGTACACAGGAATTACACGGGGCATCATGATTTACTCTGTTTATTTGACGACTGGTATCCTTGTGTGTGGATTTGTTTTCTCAGCGCTGCAATATATATTATTTTCCCCGTCTTGCATGGACACTACACAAATTACAAAACACTGGAAAACGCCGCTGCTTGTTACATTCTATCAGAGAGACCGTTACATTGTTTTTCATGTATGGTTGCATGCGACGGTCGCTGGCAGTATCAAGAAATTCCTAAACTATATACACAACATATATTCCCTTGTATACAATTTTTTTTTCTTCGCCTAAAGTACAACTGCTACACAATAAACCCACGAGGAGGAGAAGAAGTAATAAAAAAAGTAGTTTTTTACATGGATATGGATATAGAGAACACAACACGCCACAAGAGAGTGAAAGCAGGCGAAAACAGTTACTAGTCTCTACGTTTCTAAAGGAGCGTATACGTTTCACGAGAACAAAAGAAAAGAGTTAAGAGCTAAAGGTTCGCGTTTTTTTGCTCCTCTTTGATTGTGTGAGCAGCTTACGTACTTACTTTCACCGTAAAGAAAGCTGAAGGAAGGACATAAAAACGACCACTGCAGTAGTGGCAAAATAGGAGGAAAGCTTTATTGGTAGTATGATTGCTGCTGCTACATATATCTCTAATAAGAAAATCTACTATAAAATTGCGAGTCTTTCATTTCGCTATATTTTCAGCTGCCAACTTGTATGAATATAAGTTTTTTTTGTATGGGGTATTTTTTATGCAATAGGCATTTATATGCTGGCACTCTAATAGAGAGTCATAGTACATACATATCAACTTTGTTGTTTTGCAAGTACAAAAAGAAAATCTACATGAAAAAAATATTTGCACGAGATAGTACTACTAAGAAGTGGAAAGTGGGTAAAAAATGTAGACAAAACGTCTCTATGCAGAAGAGGAAGAAAAAAAGAGTGAATGCGGCAAAGTGAGTACGTGTTCATATACATATCACTTTCAAGAGAACAAACTTTATAGATTTTGTATGGAAGAAACTACACAACTCTGTTCCTCTTTCACATGAGACAACTATCAAACACCACAATAACAATGTAGTATTAAGGGGAACTAACGGGAAAAAAATGGTATGAAAAGAAGGACTCTGGCAGCAGCAAAGTTAATACCAAGAAGGCCGACTACTCCAATTCAAACTAAAAAGCTTGGATAGTTTGTTGGAATTGGTATTTCGTTGTGGTGGATGACAGTGGAGGATGAAAAAAGGAACAACAAAAAAATAACCACGACACATCAACACCACCCGAGAGGAAAATACGTATTATGCTCACTTTTCTTTTGCTGGTTGGTTGTTTGGAGGAAAAAGTCGCTTTTGATATGAATACCAAAATGCTCAGGTATTTTTTTGTTTGGCAGGCAGAACCGTTCTTCTGCAATGCCGAAACGATACTGACATACCGGTGTGGGATGGAAGCCCGTTTAAGCACGTAGGAGACTCGTAGCGTGCAAATATCCTGGTACGGGAGAACCTCGTATTGACATTAAAAGTATAAAAATACGTGGTGTTACTTGTTTCGATTAGGAAAAGCAGTTAAAATATAGCGGGTTGGGTGTAATCATGGTTTTTGCAGAGGAGACTCGCACATATTTATGTTATCGATGCGGGAATTGGGATAGTGTGTGTGCTAACTGAGCCATAAAAATTATGTTTCTTTCGGTTGCGGTACAGTTCATTCTGTGCGTGGTATGCATGCAATGCTTTTTTGAATTGGAAATGTGAAGTTGTTTGTAACTAGAAAATTGTCGAGTGAGTGGTATTTATAAATGATTCATGATGAATATGGTTTTGAATGTACAATGAACAAAACTGCAAGCATTTATTTTAGCCTAGTTATTCTTTGCGAAAATTCGTCAATCCAAAATGAAAAACTGATAAATTTTTAGCCTCCATTTACTTGATTTTTTACAGTTTTAAAAACCATCCTTTATTAGTCAACAACAAAGGAAACAGTATAATAACTGTTTTCAACAAAAAGGGAAACAGTAAAATCATATTGTCAATTAAAACAGGTTGAGCGTATAACATAATGTAATGTTAGCTAAATAATGTTCGCAATGTGTTTGATTCTGCACGCAACTACGAAAAATTAATACTAAGACGCAATTTCAAACAACCGATGCATACAAATGCTTTCATAGAATAACATTGGAAAGGATTTATCAGCTATATTACGTTGTAACATTCCATTCGAGGTTTATTTGTTGTTTTAATCGTTATGTTTTCATTTTGCAGTTAGTTTTTTTACTTACATTGAGACTATGTTGTCGGATAGAATTCATATTCATGTTATTTCACCCGCAAATTGTAGCAGTAACCAGTACAGATAAATTAAAGAGCGTGCGGGATAATAGATTGAGTTTGTTGGTGCATTTGAATTGCAAATTACAGTATACGTTATGATTTTAAGTCATTTACACAACATGACCATGTTGGGGAGGTGGTGATTGAATTTCCTATTTCTACTTAACGCCGAAGTCTCCGGTGGGCATCGCGTCTTCGTGGTGCAGTGGATGCACTTCCCATGCTGAACATTGCTGATCCTCCAGGCGACGGGGCAGGCGCTGCAGCAGAAAAGTTGAATCCTCCTAAAAATATACATATTATGTAGTAGCACAGCTAAACGTACATCATCAATATATTATTGTCATGATAAGATATTAATGAACTGCATTTTACCTGGAACTCCTTGTGCAGCTTGTTGGCCAAACTGAAACGGAGCTGCTCCTGGTGCTCCTGAAAATGGAACAGTATAATAGGTTTAAAGTTAATTTTTAAACTTGAAACCATTGTTCAAAGCCGACCATTGATTGATGCACACAAAAAATATATTTCATGTTTTACCTGCAGGGCTAGCTGCAGCTTGGCCGAATTGAAACGCACCACTTGGAGCAGGCGCCGATGGAGCTGGAGCCGAGCTAGCCTGTCCAAACGCAAAGGATGGAGCCGCGGCGGGAGCTGAACCACCAAATGCAAAAGCGTTGCTTGCGGATGGAGCGGGCGGAGAAGCAACAGCTGAAGAACCAAAACCGAATCCCCCGCTGCTACTAGTATTTCCTCCAAATACGGAGCCAGTGCCTGATGTTCCAGGTGCCGTGGAAGGTTGCATGCTGCTTCCAAATACAGATGTAGTAGTAGTTGCAGGACTGGAAGCTGCACTTGCCCCAAATCCGAATCCACTACTATTATTATTGCCTGCTGTAATTTTAGCAAATAAAAATATTCATGATTCCGTGTAACATCGCAAAAAAGTACCATTATCCATCTTTGTTAGATTTATTTCTATTTTGCTGTACCTGAAAATCCTTGAGAGGCCTGCTGTCCGAACTGAAACGCAGAGGCAGGGGTACCTCCAACGGTACTTGCTGTGAAATTGAAATCAAAAACAGAATATTATTTCGCAAAAAAAGTGAAGACAAAACACGAAAAACCGCCGTCTTTCAGCAAAACATACCGGCTGGGGCTGCAGCAGGCTGCCCAAACTGAAAAACACCGGGACCAGATGCAGCTGGGGCTGCTGTAGTGGCCGGAGCAGCTGGCGTTTGTCCAAATGAAAATGCACCCGCAGCCGGCGCTGGAGTAGAAGTAGCTGGCTGTCCTGCTCCTTTGAAAGAAAATGCACCCGGTGCAGTATTTGATTGACTGGGTGTAGCCACACCAGAGGATCCTCCGAAGCTAAAACTTCCACCGGGATTTGCTCCGAATACAGAGTTTGACGAGCCACTTGCCGTTCCTGAAGCTGTTGTAGAAGGGCTTTGTGGGAATATGGAAATCGTAGTGGTCGCCGGTTTTGCTGGAGTGGTCGTACCGAAGTTGAATCCTCCGGGGTTGCCTGTGGCCGCCGGTGTTGCAGGCTTAGTTCCTCCTAGAATAGGATTCGTTCCGGCTGAGAACGATACTTGCTTTTGAGCGGCTGTAGTTCCAAAAGCAGGTAAGCTGCTGGAGGAGCTTCCATTGTTTCCAACAGATAATGCAGCGTTGCCAAATGTGCTTTGCGCAGTTGTTGCCGGCGGAGCGGTCAAACCAAATGGAGACGGTGCAGGCGCTGATGTGGTCAGTGCCAGAGGAGTGTTTGAAGTTGTTGTAGTACTGGCCCCAAAAGCTGGCGGCTGACTACCAAAGGTCGGTAGCGCTGATTGTGTTGTATTAGGAGTGGCAGCTGAACCAAAACTAAAGCCACCAGCTGAAGTTGCTGAAGGGGTAGCCGATGCTGCTAACCCAGACGACAAAGGCTTCGCCGGAGTTGACTGAGCGGCTGGCTGGCCAAAACTGAACGAATTTGTCCCCGCGGTGCCTGTTTTAAACACATACACAACATTAGGCGAATTAATAACATCGCCAACTTTGGACTGACAATGACATTGTTTTTGGAAAATTCATAAAATCTACTTACTTGCAAGAGTTGTCTGCGGCAGCTGAATACCGGCAACAGTGACATTAGTTACTGCAGGTGCGATACTTGCGGTCGTTGCTGGGGTGTTTGATGAGCCAAAAGAAAATCCCCCAGATGCTGGTGTAGGAGCTTGAGTTGACACTGGAGCACTACTTTTAAATCCTAAACCGCCACCGGCATCACTTTTGTTTGCTGATGACGTACCGAAACCAAATCCGGCAGTTGCAGTGGAGCCACTTCCAAATGTAGGTGCTGTGCTTGTTGTTGTGCTCGCTGGTGCTGATGTCGTAGATCCAAATCCAAAAGAGGGAGTTGAACTAGTAGATGCTGGAGCTTGTGTGGTGGTTGCCGGAGTACCTGAAAAACTGAATCCACCAGCGTTGCCTGCAGAAGAGGCTGTCAAAGTAGGTGTACTTGTAGCGGTTGTTAGGGTCATTGTTGCACTTGGCTGGCTGCTTGGCTTCGTCACAGTCACAGATGGACTTCCAAACGTAGGTATATTGGAAGGTGGATTCGACGCGGCATTCGATGCAATTGGTGTAGCTGTAGTGCTGCCAAATCCACTTGAAAAACCGACTTGAGGAGTCAACGTTGGAACTGTTGTAGTACTTGAACCAAACATGGACGGAGCAGTGGTTGGAGATGATATGGTAGAATAAGCGGTCGTAGTATTTGTCTGTGTGACGGGGGACGTTTGCTTTCCAAATGAGATTCCTGCTGGCGCTGACACAGGCGGAGCCGGTGACCCAAAATTAAAACCTGCAGGGGAGGAAGTGCCGTCTATTGTGTCATTACTAAGCCCACCGATTTTAGATGAATTAAGCTGAGAGCTGTTTGCTTGTGTAACAGATTCAGGACAAGGATCTGATGGAAAACGAAAAAAAAATCGATTTTCTAGTGCAATGACAATGCGAATATTAAAATACGAAGATGGTATTCTTACCAAAAATGCTTCCACCGGGCGGCTTCATTTTCAAAATTCGGTAGTATCGTTCGATTCGCTTTTGTTTGTCGCGCGCGTACATTTCTTTTGTGATTACAGTTTTGCCATATGGTGTCAAATCGTCTATGTCATCGACTTTCGTGGGCTTCTTCCTGCAAAATAACAAAGATTGATTAATACTATCCCCTAAACGAGTATGAGGAAAGAACTGTATATTTAGAGAACAACTCACAAATCCGCTTTCTTGAACACTTCTCTGAAATAAGCGCCCCTATCAAACTCCGAAGTGCTGACCCCTTTATCACAGGTTTCTTTAGATTTCGACTCGGCAGTATTGGTTGACTTCTCATCCGAATGTCTTAGTGATAGCGATCCACTGCTGTTAAGTTTTGATGGAGACGCGGAACCTCCCGCTGCCTCTGCGTAGCACTCGTTACAAGTGCAAAACCTTCCTTGTTTCTCTCCCCTTGGTTCATCATCCACGGCACTCACATTGTTACTATGTGAGCGTCTCTTTCTTTGGGAACTGTCCAAATTCAAAGACTGGTCTTCACTTCCTGACATACGTCCTTTTTTGTGCATGAATGGTGGAGCCGCAGAGTCGGGAAGAAACCTTTTCTCTGTTTGATTCATCTGCTCCAAGATAGATTCGGAAGAAAGATGCTCCGAGTCACCTCCGCCTAATCCCGGATGGTAGCCTACCATCATCGGTCTGTCGTGACCATCATGGCCTGAGAGAAACTTCACCCGTTTCGGTACTTGAGGACGCACAGGAGTATCTCCAATTCCTATTGATATTTTCGATGGAGGTGATACCGACGGTGGAGTTGCATTTGGAGGGTAATACGGGTCAGGTTCTCGAGTTCTGAAATAAAACGGTCAATTGCAATAATATTCAGATTAGACGTTGGAATTAAATTAAAATTCGTGTACCTTTTGCGACCAGATAATGCGTCCATGATATTCGAAGGTGACGTTGGCGACGATGGACGTCCTGGACCTGGAAACGAGCCTCCAGGGGATGTCGGCCATAATTTAGTGAACCGCATAGCAAGCTCTTGTTGAGGAATACCTCCAACTCCTTCAGGTCGATACGTTTCGTTAGCTCCTCTGGGGCTTGTGCGCTGAATGAATGATCCTCCGTTGCTTGGCATACCGTGCGGTGGAGATGACGATTGTCTTGTCATATTCACATTAGTTTTCACTGTTGGATCTAACGGTGCAATCCGAACAAACGTTTGTCCTTGACGAGCATTCCTCCGCCTGTCTCTATTATATATCGACGAAGATACTCCGCTCCTTAATGACGAAGCTCTTGCCGGAAACACGGCAGGTGACGAGGATTTTCTGGAATAACTTACAAATGGTAACTCTCCCAAGCCCAAATTTCGATGCGGCGAGTGTCGGAAAGGAGAGTGACTCAGTGAGTCATTGAACTCTTTCAGTGGACTATTTCCTGACGCCTGCTGGACAACTCTACTCGTGAATCCGGGACTCGTTACATTTGACCATGTTCTGAAATAAGTAATAAAAAAAGAAAGTTATACACTGTATGACAATTTAAATCCCTACGCAAGAAAGAATGATCGATTTCACTTACGGTAGATCCAGAGGATCCCTGGATAAGGAATACGAAGAGTTGCGTCTTCCTGACGCTCCCGTTTTCAGTCCAAAATTCAAGGAAGTAGACGCTTCGCTACTATTATCGTCATCCAAACCTTGTTTTGATGATGACATCGATGTCAACTTGGTTCCAGAGGGACTCCGCTGAATGGTCTCTCTTCTGTCTCCGTTCGTCAGGGTCACAGACACTTCCCTTTGCACCGGTTGCACGGAAGGCGTTTTCCTCCCCCACCCAAACAAACTAATTTTATCCCACATTTTATACAATCTTGTCTATGCACTATTATCTTGTCAATTTTCCACTATTCCCGGAAAAGCACACAGTTTATTTTATTCACAGACAGAACCACAACCGAATTGTAGAGTTCCAAGTTCCAAACAAGAAATTTATATTCATCGATCAGTCTCCATGTTAATCTTAATACTAATTAAATAATGCCCATATGTATTATCCTAAGTTACTTGATAAATTTTATAACTGTCGTTGGCTTGGACGAACACAGTAACCGTTATAACGGCAACTGCCCACTTCCAAACTTGTTTTTGTTTGTCTTCTGAACTTTGAACTAATTAAAACACAGGTAGCTTTTACATGCTACTGCTACATGCAGATGTAAAGAAGAAAGACGATTACACGGAAGAGTTTGTCGTTTGAAGCCGAGCGGTTCAATGCTCCCTGGTTTACCCTCTCTGACTCAGCTGCTTAGGGAAAGAGCTAGTGCTTTTAGACGGGGCATTGTGACACTAAACCAGTACATGTTTAATAATACCCCGGGATTCATTATGAAAATCGAAATTCTCCTTTGTCTTCTTCTCGGTTAAAAATCAATCCATTTCCAATAGCAAGGTTTCCAGCGTCACACCAATTCCCATTCAGTGATCTTACGAACGTCGGCTGTCGGCAATCAAAATGGTTCCAACCCTTGATACCCTTTCGATTCAGTATTATGTCATTAGTCAGGATCGTTATGATAAAAACGTTCAAAAAATTCACCGTATCGATATATCGGGTATGAACTACAAAACTACGAAATCCCTAACATATTCACTTCATTATCCGGATTGAATATTTAATTATAAAGAAAAAACTGCACGCAAATGCGCAACACAGCACCATAAGGATTTTTATCGGGCACTTAGGAAAAATCCATACAAACCTTGGAGCTTCTCGTTTGTTTATCGATAGTACATTGATATCGAAAATCCTTGATGGAATCTTAATTTGAATAATTACGTAGTGCGTACGGATCAAGTGATATTTTCTTCCTATTCACAAACAATGAGATGACGATGCATGCTTTAAGAAATGCGTCATG
>JAAXOA010002696.1:0-12718 GCA_036561885.1 Salina celebensis
TATCAGTTCTATACATAAATACTGTAATAGCTTCTCTAGTTTCTAGTTTTTTGGCTCGGGATTCAAGAGAAGGAAAAAGAGAATCGGAATTGAATGGAGGGAAAAAAAGAGAGAAATGAGGAAAGTGAAAAGTGTTGAGTTTCGGATGAGAATAGAGGACAATACAGAGGACATGGGTTTTCTTTTTAAAAAAATTGTTGTACGTTCACTATTCGATATTATACTCGTTGCATTTTATCTTTCAGCATACATTTATTTTAGTATTACCCACTTGTAATATACTTGGGAGTTTGCATTGAGCGCTACTCCAGTTTTTCATTCCATTTTTATTTTCTCGTCCAAAGTAATGTTTCTGGGGGAAAGATGGACATAAGTTAAAATGCAAGCATATATCATACCATTTCGTATGATACATGGCTTTTCGACGCACACAAAGCATTACTCCAAGCCGGTATATAGTCCATAGATATAGCCGGTTGAGAGAATGTGAAAGGAGGAAGGAACGAGTGTTGGCACTACCACAACCAAAAGTAAATTACTTTCCCCGACAGATACACACGTTCAAGTACTTCAGAACAAATACATACCAGAAAAAAAAGTTGAAATATATAGTTTTGTGCGTTTCCCACACGTATTCTTAACTGTATTTTATTTGTCGTTATCACCGCATAGTTGTTCCCACCATCATCACATAGTCTTCTAGCGGATATTTTTATACAACTACTTTCCCTCTCTGTTGTACTCCTTTCCCTTTTAAAAAAATGCTTTCACCAGAAGTAGAACTGATATTTATGAACGTGATGATCGTAGAGGTTTGGTTGTGGTGCTGGGGAATACACTGTTTCCTTGTTCTATGTTTTTCAGACTTTTTCTCTGCTGCCATTGTATGTGCATTTGGAGGGAGATTGAGGAGAACTATGAGGAAAGTGAGTGCAGCCAAGTGTCCCACCGGAGTATTCCCGAGGAGCACCCTCCTCACTGCTAGAGAGGAAAATATTTGGGTAAAAAGTGTACAACAAAATGCTGTGCTTTTCCTTTGCTCTCTTCTGGAAACAGTTATTATTGTTATTGATAACGATGTTGCTGCTGGCCTAACATTACTGATAAACCATAAAATTATTCCGATGCAACTTATGAATTACAATCATAATAGCCAAGGGGTTCATGGAACAAATAAATTCTTTCGGAGTTTATGTACGCGCAGATAGTTTTACTGCCTATTCCCATTTCCGGTTTTCAGTGTGTGCAGCATTTTTTCGGGGAATACATACAACATAACATAGCGATGCATCTTATCTTGCTATCAAAAGCTTGTTTTTACATGCCCCTGGCAATGCTGTGGTCATCATTACGGCTCAACGAGCAGAAATACTTGTGATATGAATAGCTACACATTCACAAAGGTACTACACATTTGCTGACAATAGAGTAATAAAAATAAATAAAAAAAGAGAAACTTCTTCAATGTTATAATAGAAACAAGGATAAGTGTTTATTTCCCATTCTTCCTTCACCACAGAGAAGATTAATGTGTTGTTGGTTAAGCGAATAAGTGGTTTCTTACTGCTAATAGAGAGAAAAAGTAAGTGGATAATTTTAGATTTTTCCACATCGATGCAGGCCTTTTTATATCAGATAATTCATAGGTGTATGCAAGTACACACACATTGCTCTGGTACTTATTGAAAGGAACTTGGCCAAAAAAGTGCAAATCCAATTTCCTATTCAGACCCGGCTAGGCATTCAATGCAGCAAAACTACTCTGCAGTAATTTCGTCATTTTGAACTCATTGAGAGATTTTTTTTCTCCTGTGGTTGTTGTTGAGGCGAATTAGACGTTGATCTGAAGTAAAGTGCTTTCTTTCGTTGGCTTTTCCATGAGAAACGAAACATGCTGAACTGTTTGGTTTTTTTCTGCTGATAGTCATTTCCATCGCTTCATACATTATAAGCTACTTCAAGAAGTACAGCTCTTAGCGTTCTGACTACGGAACTGAAAAACCATCAATCGCAAGTCAGACTTTCTCCTACGTTTTCTCCACGCTTTGCATTCGGGCTCTGTCGTTCATTCTAATGTGTCAGGATGCATTCGTTAGGATTGAAATACGCCAGGATTCATTAATTTCTAGAAATAGTTTAGTTCTATTGACACAACAGTGCATTTCTGCATGATCTAGAAACTCTCGTTCTCCTAGCATGAGCTCGGATGCATTAGGGTTTTCCTTGAGATTAGAATTTTGTGAAAACCACGTAACTGTTCCACTGCACCGATCTGGTTTTCCTTGGAGACAGTTGTGCACCAACACAATTTACGCTGTTCTTTGAGAAAAAGTAGTTTACACGAGAAAACTTTCACCAATACACTTCACGTCAAATTGGGTTTTTTTTTTGGCGCTGGGTAATATGTATGTGTGAGCATTGGGCAAAATCGATGCAAATCTAGAGTGCTTTGTAGAGCTACTATTGCATTGTAAAAAAAGTAATAAGAAACGAGGCTTTCAACAGGTTGACATATTGAAGTAAAATACTTTGAAATACTGGTTTTCTAGACGTTTATCCCCGTATTTTAATAACGTGCAGTTTATAACCTCAAAAGAAATATATTAATGCTTTAATAATCAACTCCTTTTGAGCTTATGTCAGCGTGTTTTCCTAGTCAACTCTTTTTTCATGCCAGTTTCTCTGTCTATATGTATGTATGTATCTTGGAATGAGCACATCAGCTTTGATTCTGCAGAGAACAGCAGAAAAAATGGCGTAATTAATTGTTGGCAGCTTTTTTCGACAGGAAAAATTACTTTGCCATTCCCAATGATAACGGACTAGGGTGTAGCAAAGTGAAAGCAATAAGGAAAATAGAGAGAACTGAAGAGAATGTATGTAGGGAGTAGTGCAAGTCTTTTACTCTGGTTTTAGCTTATGTTGCAATTCCCAACATGCTCAATACATATATTTTTGTTACTCCCATTTTGCTTTTTGCATCCTACAAAAATAATTTGATGTTTGGGTTTCTTTGTGTGTGGATCCCAATCCCATGGAATGATAAAGTAGGACAAAAATGTTGTCACAAGGGCAGTCTATCGTTTTATTTTTGTACGCTTCTCCAAGCATGGACTGGCCGGTTATTTTTTCCATTTGTGATTCCTTGAGCAAATGTTTGCTTTTCGATCCGTCATGCTTTTGACAGAGAGTTAATTTAAATGTAAAACAGAAAAGAGGAGGATCAACGAATCAAAAGTGAAATGTGATTTGTAACGTTTGCTGACAGCTAAAGTTATAGCTTGTGGAACCAAAAAAGCTGACATTTTGACAGAGAGTTAATTTAAATGTAAAACAGAAAAGAGGAGGATCAACGAATCAAAAGTGAAATGTGATTTGTAACGTTTGCTGACAGCTAAAGTTATAGCTTGTGGAACCAAAAAAAGCTGACCAGCTTCTTCTCATGCTTATCTGAACATAGTGGAGAAAATCTAATTATAAATTTCAATTTGCATCAATGTCATTTTAGTCTGTGTTACTTTCGACAATTTTATTTCTTGTTGGTAGATTTCAGCATGAATGATGGATTTTTTAAAATCAAACATGCCAACTTCTCATTAAACTTTCTAATTCAATTCGAAAGAGGAAACTAGACAGTGATTTAAAAATGGAAACTACAGAGCAAACCTACCCGCCCGGCGGGCAGCTTACCGGTTCACAATATAACAAGCACGTGTGCAGGAAGTGCAGTGCATACTTCAACAAGCTTTCTCCATGCGTGTATACGCTAAATATAGAACATGTCATCACAAGACATATTATTAACTCGACTACATTTCAATTCCCATGAACAAAGTTGTATTGTTTGAACTCTATGTGGTTTACTTTTATCCAATTTGATTGCGTCCTCAGTAGAGTTCTGCTACTGACAGGTTTAAGTTTAACGCAGACTTGATCTAGTTTTTTGTGTGAGGCGAATTGTTCATTTTCCACTTCTATTGAAGTGGTTCTTGAACTCGGCAGCATGGAATATAATCTATTCCTTTGCCTCTTGCGAAAAATCGACTATTTTTGTTACCATCGGCTAAAGGGCTATTACCTTACAATAGGCAAATCAATATCAATAGATTAGACAAAACTTTATGTTGACATTGTCAATTTCACTTCTATATTCTTTTACAATATAACTTTCAAATCCGTTTCTAATTTAATTTTCAATTTTCACCAAATGAAACGGAATGTGAAATATGCCCGACAGACTGGTTCATTTTAATGTTAAGTAACACAGAAGGAAACAAAAGAATGAAACATAAACCTTTTACTAAACAGACGCTGATGATTTAAATCAGGATTGTTTTTCCTGGCGAATTGGATTTCAAAGAAAAATGTTCTGCAATAAATGCATAATACTAATCATAGTAGGCCCTGAGGAGGTCCAAAACATGAGAAAGTTCGCCATGATAATATTAAGCAAGCAAAGAAAATGTCCTACAGATGTTTATGAAGAATCTTATGGGGTACTATGTAGGTACTACTTATAACGTAAAGTTGGCGTGCATATGTAATGCGAGCAAAGACTTGAGGAAAGTGTATAAATAATGAAGACATATGCTCGTTTAATAAATTTTTAAGTGCGTCTTCCAAGGCATTAGTTGTACAGACTGGAAAGGTTGATTTTAATCTTTAATGAAAAAAGAAAGCACAACATTTTAGACACATATTTGGCTTTCATACAGTCAAAAGAAAAGTAGGACACACTCATCACTTAAACGAAACCTGAACCCATCTTAAAAGAGAAAGGTGAAAGTTTTTGGTATATTTCCCCATATGAAAAAAGTCAACGAGTTGAAACTAAAGAGTTTCGCAAACGCAAAAGTTTGAAAACAAAATGCAACATTTAGAGTTGACCTTGTACCGAAGCACTTTCAATATTCTCTTGTTAATGTCAACTTATAGTTAAAGTATAAAGTTTCATTTAATTTTCGTTTGCCCGTTTGCCGAGCATCGAATTTCAAAGTGATAGAAAGAGAAGGGGTAGTGTATAACGAAGAAGGAAGGAGGGAACTGAAAAATTCAATTACCATCGCTCAAAATTTAGCACATAAATAGATACATTTTCCTGAGGACTCTTGTAAAATATGAATAGAATGGAACAATTTTCCTTCAAATATAGACCCACTATAAAGTTTTTCTATGATGTATTTTGATCAGGAAGGAGAAAAATGCCATATGTTGATGTTGATATCCTTAGTTGCAGCTAAAAATATTAGGTGTGTGTTGGTTTCACTTTTAGTAAGTATTTTAGCCTAATAATGAGCAGCACTGGCTTAAATCCATAGATTTTATATTCTTCTAATTTAGTATAAAATTCTTCACATTTGTAGAGCCTATGTAATCAACAAAGAAAAACATTTGTACTTACTCAAGGTTGACGCTTGCGGGAGTTCATCGTTGCCACTTGGAGACAAATCTATAAGAATAATCAAAATCAATAAGAATGTTACAGTATCATGGACAAAATTGCACATAAATGCTGTATTTGATTCAAAATAGAGAAAGTTGCCAAATGAGAAATGATACTTTAAGACATCGATTTACTTGAAACATGCTTCTGATTCTGCTAACCAACTACACGGGTTTTCATTTAACTTTCTTGCGTTTACAATATGCAAAAGAATTCATTCAACAACTTGGTTTCAATTTAGACAACATTGCTTGCTCCATCGAAACTTGCAAAATGAATAATCCTTTGAAACAAACAAGGTTTATAATTTTGTTTGTGAATGCGCGTGGTTGAAAGTATAAACCATGGATGTTGAGTTGTGGAAAAGTTTCCTGATCAAACAACCTCTTGGCTTGTTTTATATGCGTTACCAAGGAATTTTGCATTTTATCGATTGGATTCACAGAAAGATGATATTTTTGCCCGGACGGGAGAAAGTTTTTTTTGGTTTGTTTAGCCGTAAAGCTTTCTTTTCAATTTCAATCAAACTTTCGATCATGTAACGTATACATACGGATATTCCACTTTATTCCTCGACGTTCTCCGATTCCTGGTTCTCGTTTGCTTTTTGAAACAAAGCCAGATAAATGTTTTCCTAGCGCATGTTTATTATGATACCACTTTTGAATTATAGGTCGCGAGTGAGACGAGTTTTATCGTTCGCTGAAGGGGAAACAATCCAAAGCGATATTTGTAGTAAAACAACTCATGCATGACACGTTTAATCCTGCTCCTGTATCACCATAAACCTCAACCCTGTAACTGGGTCTTACACACGCATAACAAAAGAGCCTACATTTTTTATAGCACTACATAAACTGCCTCTGGCAAATTCGTAAACCTTTGGTGCATGAAAAACTAGACAAACAGGAATGAAAAGAGACCCCTTTGGATTCTAACGCAAGTGAACTGTCCTGAGATTAATGCTATTTAAACTTCAAGTTAATTAAACACTGTAAAGGATCAATTCGCTGTGGATGCTAATTGCTAATAAACTCTTATGAAACTTTGGTGAAAATGAAGACGATAGGTTTTATCGCTAATTAAGTAGCAGCGTAACCACAGCCAAAATTATATATCAATACTTCAAATATTGGATTGTTTTCATACCAGGTAATGACACTTGTCTCGTATTATCCAAATAGCTGTCGAGCTCCACTTTCACGAATTTGTAATTGGCTCGAAACCCTGTTCCAGGCTTGGCTGAGTTGGCGATGAATTCAATCTTTAGATAAGATCCACTCGAAAGGATCTACAAATCAATAAAAGAATGCAATATGGGAAAATACCCTTGGAGGAAAAAACCAAAAAGTGACACGGACAGTATACTTACCTCATATCCTTTCACAGTGTTACAGATTAAAGAAATCACAGGTGCCTTTGAGCTTATACCATCGAGGACACGAATAACATCAGTTTTATTCAGACAGCTGAAATTGCAGAAAGGTTATCGAAGATAAATTTCAATATTCAACTTTGTAGAAAGTAGACTATAAATGTATTCGTATTTTCATTTTTGTGTAAAATGTTGATAAGGAACTTACCTATACTGTCCAGGTTCTAAGGCCACCGTCTCGAATACAATTCGGATCCGTTTGTGCAAGCTGCAAATATATGTGTTCAGTGTTAATTATAGGAAAAGGTTTGTAAACATGAAAACTGAAATATGCATGCGATGGTTTTGTGCTGCAGTATATTTCAAATTCCAAATACTTTCTCTATGCCATGCCTATGCACATACATTTTTCATAATTATAAAACATTATACTTGAAAATATGGAACAAAAGTGTTGATGGAAAAACATATTTGATATGATATATTTGGTTAGAGATTTCCTCCTAAAAGCCATTTCCGCCACAACTTCCGAACCAACATTTCAAGCATTCGTGAGGAAATGGACAAGTAAAACCAACATTTTTCTCGATTGCACTATGCAGTAGAAGCTTCAGCTCGGTAATGAATATCCGACAACTATTCACTTTGTAACATGCTTCTGGTCAAAATTTTAGTAGAAAGTTGCGGGGTTACTAATGCATTTTTACTCATGGTAGTCAATAGTATGCGCACACTTCCATTCATAAAGTACGACTATACATTATGCAAAAATCAAATACAAGCCACAACGCAACGGGATTGTAAAGGAAGACAGTGTGTAAAACCGCTTTTCCCAACCATGGAATGCTTTCATCCTACGAATAAAATTTCCCAGTGGTAAAGCATTCGTACAGACATCACGAGTGCCGGATACAAAAGGCACACATATTTAAGATGCATGGCTTTCACCACTCAGGCTTCATATAATGAATATCTCAAGTGCATATATTATATCTATTATATGTATTGTATAAAATAAAAACCACGGGTTTATGAACATATAAAAGAAAAGACCAAAGTAAAATAGATCCTTGACAAAAAATCAACCGGAACTAATGTAACTGTTGCTATGTACGTATCCCAAAAATTGTTGAAAAGCATAAAATAGTCACGTCGCAGTTTCAAAAGCATACTACATTTTACGCAAACACACAATAGTACTTTATTCGCAGAGTTTTTATTTTACGCAAAACTACTTTTTACGAGAAAAGCTCCATACGCCTCCACTTTATATAAAATATTTCTGAGCGTTTTTATGTTTTATATTTTTAGTCACAAATGCACAAGACAAGAAGAGGCCGGGGAAATCGGATCCCATCAAAATTTGAAGAAAGCCGCTTAAACCCCTTCATCCGTACCCTTTTAACGTAAGTTTAACGTAAGTAACTATATGCACACACCCATCCATTCCCATAGTAGAAGCCCCTCAGATAGTACATTGCTGAAATGAATTGGCAAAAACAAGGCATGTCAAACTAAGCTTTTTTCCACGTTTTGCCTCACTATGATACTGACAATACATATAATTCCACCACAAGCACGCAATCATGATCATCCTATCACTTTGTTATAAAGTCCCACTAGAGTTCCCTTGCAATTTCTCTTCTTCAGGCGGTTACTGGCAAATTTGCTAAAATATACATTGAAACGTTCCTCTGTTTGAATACCGAAAAGCACGCGAAGAACCGCTTGTAAGTTTTCATTCCATTCCCATGCTACATTTAAAAGAACATTTTGAATGCCATCGGTTTCCACATGGAACACATACACATACAATTTTCATGACTGAGCGAAGAGGATCAAAATATTTTGTAGGATTGTAAACTTAATGTGATATGGTGTAAGCTTGCAATAATAATGTACAATACAATTGTGAATTTGTACCACAATCGGATATTCTAGCGATGTTAGACGTGGTTTTTGGAGTCAGGACTTATTCATGCTGTATCTCCAGAGTTTGGTGAATGACGAATAAAAGAAAGAAATACAGCGAAGATCCTTCAAAGTTTTAGGAGAAAAAAAGCTTTTGGTTGGGCTGGAAAGGGATTGTGTGTTTTTGAGAGACAAAGAGGCAACGCAAAAATCTAAGTGACAGACAGACAGCTCCGTTGGAGCTGATCTGGAAGACGTATCATTCACATAGTACGACTTTGTAATATTAAAATATGGGCCATGTGTTTCCACCCGAGTTTTATATTGTGCGAAAAACGAGGACGAAAACTTATAAACCTTTTTTGACAATATATTTATTGCGATGATGGCCTAAACAGTTGCAGCAGATAATATGATGATGCCTTGAGGAACGCTATCGCATCCCGTTCGAAATAGAAACTGATTTGATTTGACCAGCGCCACTGGAGTTATTTTTCTCCCTTGATTCTATTCCTCTTTCTCTTTTGAAAAGGGGCTCGACAGCAGAATGGAAACGACAAGGGATATAGTCCACATACATTAGATTATTTGAATCTGAAAACGGAGTGAAATGACAAGATAGATGATCACGGTCATCATCATAATCATCATGAACTATTCAGGCAAAAGGGAATAGAGAAAATGAAGAGCCTGGAAGAAATAAACCTGGGATGAGACTGGCAGATGCCAATGATAATAAAGTTTTCGGATTANACATTAGATTATTTGAATCTGAAAACGGAGTGAAATGACAAGATAGATGATCACGGTCATCATCATAATCATCATGAACTATTCAGGCAAAAGGGAATAGAGAAAATGAAGAGCCTGGAAAAAATAAACCTGGGATGAGACTGGCAGATGCCAATGATAATAAAGTTTTCGGATTATTTTCAAGCATGTGCTTAGACGAAAGGGACCATCGGGAAAAATTGCCTATCTTCAGCATTATGTTTTTTTCTTTCAAAGCCTGCAAATATGCATTAAGGGATTTTATTTGAAATTTGCTAGTTGATCACACTATTCAACATAAGAAGAGAATCTATTATAGTCTCATTTGCCTAATCTTATATGAATTCTCCTGTGTCAATATCACTTCCAGAGCAATCTTTAGACAGATAACATATTAAAACCGTTGTATACACCATGTAACTCTGGCAACAATCATTATTACAAAGACATTTTCACGATGTGAACTCGCCGTTGTATGTGTATTTAATCGCGTTTTAATGATGTAGGCTATCACGAAGTGAAAGTACCTTTTTTCGCGAAATGTCGACACACTATAATTTAACTTTTTAACTATAAAAATACAGCGTCCAACAAGGACTTGTAATGTTGCTGTCGCTAATGATGAGAAATAAAAATATAGGAGGAAGGTAAAATCATGTACACATGTAATCCTCGTGATGGGCTGGAATGATGAACCAACTCGTTCTCTACTTGGAACATTCCAGTTAGAAAATATCTCAGGATCAAACCTGCAAGCAGCAGCCATGCATATTTGATGATTTACATGGACAAAAACCTCTAGTCACAAGTGTATATTATATACATTTTACCTATCTCAGCTCTTATTTACCTCTTCCTTCATTTTTCTCACGAAACACTCGGTCATGTTTCATCTTGCATAATGATGATTGAAGCCTAAGTTCGCTGCGGGAGCTACCTTCCACACTAACATTTTTCGTTGAACCTACCGTGAATAAGTAACTATCACCTTACACTATTCCCTTCGCTCTCTTCACAATATGTAGAACAGCGTCAGGTCGAAAATCTAGAAAGAAAAACGTTCCACGCTGGGAAATGAAATGTATGTAGAGTTTACTTCGTAGTGGTCCTAGCAGTTGGCCTTATTTACTATTCTGGGAGAAAACCACCACGAATTTCCCTTCCGTACAGTTTCTCAAGCAGTTTAAAAAATACTATAGTCATCCCCAACGCCTGAATCGTCCTAACATGAGAAAAAGCTTCTTTACTTTTTTCCTGTTTTTCTCTTCTAATGCTGGGACACTTACCATTAAAAAGCTTACACAGGTCTGAAGGCTCAATGAGAGAAAAAACAGAACCTGAGAAAGGTGCTCCCTCCGCATCACCTTCAATGAAAAGTGTGTGGACGTACGGAGCATGCTTTTGGTAAGCTTGTGATTATATTATTAACCAAGAGCTTTAAAAGTTAGGTGACCATATAAAAGAATGAAAATCCCAGGAGAGGAAAAATACTCCGTCGTCACCACTGACTTTTCTTTGGCTTTCATTTTGAGCCCGGTGTTCCTACTGGAGAAATGAGTGTGGAAATAATTTGAAAAGAAAAAAAACTGTCCTACTTTTCTAAGCACATAATACGCATTAAATTCTTCCATTTTCAACTTTATAGATATATTCTAAAGTTGAATGTGCAGTTGTGCTTGCCATCATTGCCTGGCATTCATCATCTCAATTTCATAAATCTTTTTGGCTCATATTTTGGCAAGATGGCCTCGTAGATTTTGATGCATAGGCCTTTCAAAGTTCATAATGATTTTACCTGTGTAGCTTTTTTTTGTAAATTACATTCCTCCAAAGGCATTATTTTTGTCTGGAAATAATAGAAGGATAATGTAGATGTACGAGGGGGCTATGCATTATCTTGGTTTTTCTCTGTAAAAATGTGCAGACAGCTCCGTCCTAATAAAAAGGACCAACAGGAGACTTTGCCAGGACAAGAGAAAGCACGATGCCTGAATAAAAGTCTAGTATTAGTGAGGTTCCTGTATGCTGATCCTTTCATCTTCTATCTTTATCAAGTCCCAAATAAATCATTCATATCACATCATTTCCCTTTTCCTCACAATCCAAAATTTCCACAAAATAAATCAATACTCTAAGTTGATTCCTTTTTGGCTTAAGAACGAGAGGAATGGAATAAAAGAGGGAAAAGTAGAAGAATATGAGAAGTTGAAGATGGAGTGTGTGGCGAAGAAAAGAAAACGGGGAGAGGGAAAAGATCCACAGTGCACAAAGAAATGGAACACGCACATTTTATTTTTCTTTCTTCTTAACAGGATCACCAGAAAAAGTACGAGGAAAGTTTTGGGCTCTTGTTCCCCAAGTATTATGAATTTTTCTTTCTTCTTAACAGGATCACCAGAAAAAGTACGAGGAAAAGTTTTGGGCTCTTGTTCCCCAAGTATTATGAGGCGTCTACTTTTTAAAAGGGGGCCTTCTCGATGATCATTTTATTAATACTGTTATTGTTTGACTACTTTTTTCACCTATTTCTTGTTAGACTTTCACCTTCAACCTTATCAACGATAGAACAATTTGGCATATATATTTTTCGGCACTATACATATAGCAACAGTAACATTTGTTAGTTCAAAATGCCTAGAGTTATATGGGGAAACTGGAAACATTTTTCTTCTGTGTTCTCATGGGGAAAAATTAGGCGTGTCAGGAATTGATATTTGGTTTGCGGCTCCTAAATATTTAATGGATAATTATTGAAAGTTTCTATAGTCCTAATAGTTTTATTGCCTGAAGACAGGGTGAGCCAAATATTGAATTTTTATTTGTCCAGATCCCACGTGAGGGTCATTCACATTATGTATAATATTTCGATGAAGTTCTCTTCATGCAGTATGGAGCTAACAATGAAGTTGTAACTTTGTTAACTGCAAAAGTAACCAAGGGAAGCAAACAGGTATGTGAGACTGTCGTCCGATACTTGGTTGGTAGAAACATGTTGGGTATAAGATCTAATTTAATATTATGATTTTTCTTATAAAGCGATTCAGAACTAGAACATTTTTTTACATGCACTAGTCTACAAGGTTAGGTTAGGTCACTTAGATTAGGCTTCTCCGTGGATTTAACTTAAAGCACAAAAAGTTGTATTTATCTTGCCATATTACAGTCTATGGACATCAACAGAGTGCTGTTGATATCCACAGCATGCTGTTGGTGGCCTT
>JAAXOA010002697.1:0-12714 GCA_036561885.1 Salina celebensis
AATTGTACTTGATTTGATCAATTCTAGATATAATGAGATGGGGGCGTTGTTAGATAAGCCCAAAACTGAAAAGTACAACGAGCATGGAGAGTGGAATGGGCTCCGATTCGGTCTTGCCAGCATGCAAGGCTGGCGGATCGAAATGGAGGATGCCCACTGCGCCGTTATGGGTCTACCCGGATCCTTAAAGGAGTGGGCTTTTTTCGCAGTTTTCGATGGTCACGCGGGGGAGCGGGTCTCCTCGCACTGCGCGGACAACTTACTAGAGACTATTATACAAACTGAACAATTTTCGAGATATGCTACCGAGGAGGATGTATCCATCGATGAGATCAAGAAGGGAATCAGAGACGGTAAAAGGATTTTTGGTGAATGATTAGACTCACAAATATTCATTTTTAATCCCTCCTGATTTTTTGCTTTATTAGGATTTTTACTTTTGGATGATAAAATGCGAACAATCCCAGAGATGGCTAGTGGTGAGGACAAAAGTGGGTCGACAGCAGTATGTGTGCTTATTTCGCCGACCCACTTGTACGTTGCCAACTGTGGAGACTCACGAGCAGTTATGTGTCGGACTGGCAGGGTTAACTTCTCAACTCAAGATCATAAACCAATCAATCCCGCTGAAAAGGAAAGAATTCAAAATGCTGGAGGAAGTGTCATGATTCAAAGGTGAGCTATCTGGAGTAAAGCAAAACATAAATCCATAAGCTCATTAAATCCTGCTGCAAATAGAACTGGCCTGATGTAAATCTGTTATATTTGTTTTTCATTTTGTACAGAGTAAACGGTTCGTTGGCTGTATCCCGTGCACTGGGCGACTATGAATATAAAAATGTTGAAGGAAAAGGCCCATGCGAGCAGTTGGTCTCCCCCGAGCCAGAAATCTCAGTGGAGAGCAGAGACCAAAATCAAGACGAGTTCATGGTATTGGCTTGCGATGGGGTTTGGGATGTTATGTCAAACGAGGATCTGGTAGATTTTATCAGATCACGGCTTCGCGTCAACAATGATTTGGAGTCTATCTGTAATCAGGTCATCGATACCTGTTTATACAAGGTATACCCGTGATTATGCTGACAACGCAGGACGATCTGCCTGCCTGACATGCACTAATGATCTCACCAACAAACATAGAACAGAAATGATACTTAACAATCTGCTCCTGTTTTTCGTATATTTGCAGGGAAGTCGCGATAATATGAGCATCGTGCTAATAACTTTTCCTTCCTGTCCTCCTCCCGAAGAGGATGCAGCCCAGAGAGAGGCTGCCTTGGAAGAGCTGCTTAAGAATCGAGTTACAGAGTTGGTTAACGAGTCTGGTGGCGCTATTGAACTTCCTCATATATTACAAACCCTTAGCGATGAGAATATATCAGACTTGCCTCCGGGTGGCGGTCTGGCTGCCAAGTACGTAACAAATTTAAATTCGTTAGTGGATTCGATTATCATCATTTGGTAATTCTATTCAGTTAATTAATTTCATGCACGTTTTCTTGTTATTGCAGACGAACTTTTATAGAGACGGTGTACAAATCATTATGTCCGAACAACTCCGACACAGTGAGTCCATTTTTCTACAATACTTGAATATTCAGGCAAAAATTCTCTCAAGATATTTTGGTAAATATTTGTTTCTTCTTAGAATGAACCCTAGATAACACACAAATAACAATTTGCTGATGAGCAGACAGACAGATGAGAAAAGAAAATGTGAGGGAGATTTTGGGGATGAAGGTGATGACGGTGGAGCGTTTAAACACACAGTTAACATCACACACCAACAGAAACTTAACCATTCAGGGAGTCAGGAAAGTTTTTTTTGTACAGCCCTTCTTCTTCCTAATACAGAATACCTGCTACACCGTTTTTTATTATGAACATTGTGCGAACACAATTTTTCCCTCTTTTTATCTTTCTACCACACCCAGAATACATTCTGTCATAATGGCTCTCTACTAAAAAGAAAGTAATATCACAGTTTTTGTTTCATTCTTTGTCATTAAACGTATATATTGTTATAATAATACTATTTAATTCCCTTTGTGTAATTCATTATGTCTGTTGCTTCATCAAGTAGCGACAAAGTAGACGCAAAGCAAGCGTAAATTAATAAATTTAAAACAGCAAACTGGTACTCGTGTATAAATCATCTAGGGCATCCTTTGTTGTTACTGATTATTGTTGTCTCTAATATGTTAGTGTTTCTTTTATATTTTGACGGCACTTCAAGCAAAATATGCTTTCCCTTTATTTTGCGAAAAAATATGATTTAGTTTTTTTGAAATTACAAACAAGATACGTACGTATAATATTTGTGAGGAATTTAATGGACTGATAACAAAATGAAAGTTTTACAATTGATGGAAATGTGTAATGAAACGACGCATGGAAGAAGGAAATGAATTTTTCAGTTTGAAAATATTCCTGAAACAAGAAGTAAACGATATCATGCTGATATACGACAAACGACAGTCTGGATTTTTTTCCTACCTGTAATATTAGAAGAGTATATAACACACACACTTATTTACGAAAGTTGTAAACTGCTGATGTGGGAAGAGAGGCAAATCTATACAGAGTAATTAATATTTGTTAAATAGTTACGCAACTTTTAAACCATCCTACCTTGTACCATAGAATAAACACAAAGCAGAGAGGAAATTGTTTTTTCTCTTTTATCTGTTCAATGAAATATATGTATAACAGATCAACTCTCACTGTTTGTAAGCTTTATTGAAACAAAGTTATTTATACTCTCGTAAAAGCGTGTATTTTATACTGTTACAAGAATCACGTACACCCACACACAATGACATTTTTGTTTGAAGGGTATTTGAGGGTGGAGAAACAGTCTCCTCCAGGAAACTTTATAGTACACACATACCTTTCACCTCTGTGGATCAAGAAACATCTCTGATTTTGTCTATTAATTCGCTAAGAATGTATCAAAAGTGAATGTTCACGATAAATTATTGCGATAAAAAATAATGCTGCACTAATCTAATAAGATGAATTTGTCAATGGTGTTATCGGTACATATTATAATCACGTAAATAGTTGTTAATCCAGAAATGTCACGTATAATATTGTAAAAGATGAAACTAGTGGGTACACTCATAAATGCGCTGCAGTGCTGCAATTGAATATAGTGAGATATATAGTAACCCAGAGTATAGTTTACTTTCGGAAATGTACAGCATAACCAATTACGTTGTAATAGCAGAATATCTAATTTATAGTCCCTAGTGCATAGTATAAGTACGACTAATCTTTGTATAGGATTAGTATATTAGCCAGAAAACAAGTTAGAAATATGTCGCGTCGATAATTGCACGTAAATATTGTCGGTGGTATAAGATTTAGTCAGATCAACAATTGAAAAGTTTCAAATTTCAAACATGCATTTCTGTTTTCATCCAGAGTATTCATCCAGATAGAACTACTCATGGAAATTGCAAGAAATTCTGGTTGCGCTGAAGGAATAACATTACAAAACCTATGTTTAAGCTGTCCAAAGAAACAAACGAAAGCTAAAATTGATGAGCACATGAAATCGAAACCGAAATAATTCTAATTACCACACAACGATAAAAAGCTATGTGTGCTACATAGATTATAGAAAACATGTCAGGGACTTAAGGTAACATTAGCTGTTAGGAGATTTAAAAAATGGTGTAAGGCTTGATGACTTTTATCGGACCTGAGGCTTTTTTAGTGAGTGAGTTGAGCAGAAGTTTGTTTTTTAATGTGTGCAGAATGGATGAAGCAAGCTCGACTGGTAATCGTAGAGAAACAGTTGTGTACTTATAAATAATTTTCAGAATTCAATTAAAACTAGGGAAAATCTATTTTAAGAAATACTATGAGTGGGCTATGTATATTTTAAAATGGTAAGGTTATCATGTTTGTAGTGGTGTGGAAAGTGAATGAATGACGGGTGATGTAATGTAGTTAATACGAACCTAATATTTGATGTTATAGTGTACACTTATTCATTGCATACTTTACTCAAGATTTTTTTTGAAATGTGTATTCATTACTTTTAATTTTCTCCGTTCAAGAAACTTAATAAAAAATAATAATCGCGATATAACTTGGATGTGGACAAAAGATTAATGATTAAAATGCATATGAATTGAAAAATTACTAGTGTAATACGCGTATAATATTTAAACTATCGGTGTGCATAAAAGTATGTCATGTTTTAAGTTACAGTGAAATAACTAAATGAATAAAAAAAACCTTTTAAAAATGGAATATTATTGCGTAATGCCATTCAGTTTGTAATTTTTTCAAATGCAAATACATACTACACTTGTTAATTTTTTCGGATTTGATGTTGTTGTCTTAAAAACGTGGTCATGTCGCAGCCGCAGTTGCAGTATTCCATTTCTGACAGTTTTGGTGGTCCACAAACATGGGTCCTCATTGCGAGGGTTGAAGAAGTCTTCCTTCGCTTGTTCCTCTTCGGCTATTCGCCGTTTTTCTTCGAGTATTTCTTGTTTCCGTTTGCGTTTCAATTCTGCCTGCTCTTTCATATAACAAGGGTCGCAGAATTTGGAACCCTCGCAAATTGGTTGGTCACACGGGCGCATTTCCTCAGCCAAAGTGGTCCAAATCCTACGGGGCGCGTTTATAGCACCACGACATGGGTACAAAGGCAGACCGGCATCACAGGAACAATTCGTCCGGTCACATGCGTCACGTAACTTTTCCAGTGGAGTTTTATTGTCGTCAGGGTTGAAGGTACCAGTAATAATATTGGTGCGACAAGGAAGCTCTTTCATAATCCAAGTATTTTCAGGACTGTTATCTTCTCTACAAACAATTAGATCAAAATAATTAAGCTGTAAGGAAACAATAAGTTCATAATAATCTCGTTTTACGGCATCTCTACTGCAATTGGATAATTCGGATCTAAAGGCTCTATCACCATTTCTGGACACGGTGGCTTTGGGCAACAACAACGGACGAATTTTTGATGGTTGGCGCACGCTTCTTGTCTCTTCGCCTCTCGTTCTTCTTCTTTGTATAAATCACGAATACATTCTGGTAGCTCTTTGGGCCGACGAAATTTAGGAACTGGCCTAATCATTGTCAAATTCAGTTTTACATGAGTTATAAGGGAGTTTTACAACTTGAATGTGAAAATTGGCATTACTCGCAGCAAGGGCCACAACGTGCTGGTCGCGCACAAGGATCATCGGTCCTTCCATAGGCATCAACAAGTGCATCTCGACGAGGCGGATTTGTGTACATCGGTGATGGAACCCATCGTCGACAATAACTTTTGCAACTGCTGAGGAAGCAGCCTAGTGAAGGATTGTAGCCTTCCATGATCCGTATATTTCTAAAATGTTACGTTTTCCAAGACTAACCTATAGTATGAGGGACGTTTGCGAATAAAATCCGAGGAATTTTCAGGATTTTCAGTTATAATCTTTGCTCTCATTTTAGACTTTGTCCAGTTGAAATCATATAATATGCATGTAACATATCGATAAGTTTGTTTCGTTGCATGACAGCATTCTAATTCCAGTATTCCACGTACCATATGCATTTATGCATTCTGCATCTATCTAAGCCAGAACCGTCCATTCTTACGTTACCCCAGCATACCAAAGATCAGTTTCTGGAACTAATCAGTATTGTCATCACATTTCCTTCCCATACGACAAACAAAATGTCAGTTCAAACTAAACATCCCATTTTTCTTAAATTACTCACGTACAAGCATCGATTGAAAACGGTTTTTTTGTGGAGACATGCACTAAAGAAATCATGTTGACAATATTATTTCGTCTGATCCTTGTTCATTCATGGCAGCCAGGTAAAGTTCTAACGCATAAAAAAAGGTTCTATATCAGTATTATGTAGTTTGTTTTACTCGTCTCGTAACAAAATCTAAACGGTAGCTCGGCAGGCATCAAAACAATTTTTCATGCTTCCCTTTCCGCAACAGAAGGGGAAGAAAAAATATATATTGCAGTGCATGTAAACCACTTCTTTCCTCAATCCCTACTTGTCTTACAGAAAACTCTGTCTGTCGATCTCCAATTCTTCAGGTAAAACTCGTCTCCGTTTTCACACGTGAAAAAATCAACGTATTTAAACTCGCAGATGGTGTCATTTTTTTTCTCAAGGTTCTTTGATAATGATCTCCAGCCTGTTTTTCTTGACTCCACTGCCCTGTCTATTGCAGTCAACAGCCATCCTTATGAATTTTTATTTTTAGGGTTTGCTTTTTTTTGTTATGTAAGCAAGCGGTTAACGAAGACTTGATGATGGACATACATGGAAAAATGTTTAGCATGAAAGTGACGGTGAGGGTTGGACTCTTAGTGGAAGAGGACAACACACTCACCGTTCATCATCGTTTTTTTACCATAAAATCATTAAGCCTGCGTTTTCCACAAAAGTAGTACGTTTTTTACCTGTACACAACAAGCGATTGATTGCTGCGGTGCGTACCTGCTTTCAAGTGGTTTTATATTGTGGTGGGGAATACAGTTGTATGTGAAGAAAAGAATCAAAAAACAAAACTGAGCATTATGTCATACCTACTTAATGATATTTGATGCGTTTAGTATAATGTTGTTCGCAATACTATGTACTAATTCAGAAAAACTGTGTTTTTCTAGATCATAATTTTTTTGTAATGTAAAATTTTTGAATATTCATCTCAAGTTTGTTTTCCTCTCTTGGCAATTACGCAACAGAGCTAGTCCTATCCTCTCCGTATTTCGAAAACAATGAAACCGTCTTATAATCGCTCTTGTACAATTTTCATGGTAAAGCAAGTAACAAATTTTTATGCTGAGCTCCCCTATCATTTTTTTACCTGAATATCAACAATGCTAAGAAAAGATGTGAAAGCCCCAAAGGCATATATTTTAAAACAGGAAGGATTACATATTGTTGCCTGATAAAGAATCATACTGACTCTTATTGTTAGCATGTAACATGACACAGTATCAAAAACCCAAAGAAAAAAACGCAAACTGTTGACTACTTTTTTTATACTGTAGACAAGCTCACCAAGAAAACTGTTTGCAGTGTGTATTTTCTTCGTGTTTTTTGTATCGACAACGCCTTCAACGATTCGCCAAAGTTTCTTTTCTGTAGGGATACCACTGCGATGGTTTTGATAGTTTGAGAAGCAAATATTTAACGTGTACACCTGTCCGCATACCTGAGCATGATTTACTCAAACATTACATGGAAGTAGCAAGAGAAATGTGTGAATCCTCTTAATATTGTTTTGTGTGCGAAAAATGTTAGTTCGATGGACCAAGTCCGTTGCAAACAGAGTAGAAGCACGTATTATACTGGTCATCATCCTTTACAGAAAATATTGCAAGTATTGCCAGTTTTACTGACAGGTATGAAAAAAAAACTGTTACTGTGTATTAGTGCATGTGTTTTCGTCGTTGCAAATTTTTGACACGGCAGTTGTCGTTGAATTTCCTAGCAGGGCACACACAGGATGTGTGAAACAGTGCTTGGTGTGTGTGCGTAGCTGTGAGTTTAGTGATCTATGAAAATATGATGGGCTTTTTTAATACTATACACGTGTAAAGTTTACATATAAATAGAAATATAATGTATATAAAATATTAATTAAATCTTGGGAGCTCTATTATATCTTGAACTCCCTATTGACAAGTTTCATGAGAAAAAAATAAGATCAAGTTGTGTAAACAAAATTTTCCAAGCTCTTTTGTGATTTCCCAAAGTGTTTCCCATCACCGGAAAAAGGCACTTTCGCTAATACTCTATTCAAAATCCATAATCTGCATACAAACAACAAAAGTCATTTCACTTTATTGACATCTTGAACGTGTTTCCTCAATACAATCCTTATTTTACTCAGCCAACTCCCAGTCTACCGTTTTCCCAGGAAGAAAAAAAGCACCGTGTGGAGCAACAGCATCTCTGAATTTGGGAAGAAACACAAAAAATCTCTCGCATTTTCGTGTGAAAAAGCATATTGCACGAGACTAGGAAGTGTCAGTGTGTTTGTTGAGCTGTTCTGCGAAAGACATTTTTTCGTTTAGCTGCTGGAAGTTTGGAGGAATGTGTGGAGGCTGTGCTGTTTCTGTTATGTCATATTACCCGTTAATAGTCTTAGCCCTCCCCAGAGAAAAACATAGGAAAGGAAAACGTGTTTAGTCTTTTAATTGCAAAAAGAAGTCAGACTTTCTTTCAATATTTTAATTGGATCGGCCATTCCCTTTGAATTAGCACTGACATAAAAAGAAACGGGTTGAGTTTACACGTTAGACATTGGACAAAATATATCCTGGACAAGTAGAGATTTGATGTAGTGAATACAAAGCCCAAACAAAAAGATAATGGATGGGCGACACCGGGAAAATATATAGTAAGGCTGGAAGATAACTAGTTATCTGTGTTTACCGAGTGATATCATTGAGCAAATCGATATCATCATCAGAATGTAAACGTAGTGGGTATTTTTTATGTTGTGTGTCACATCTGCAAAGAAAATATTACTCATTCTGCAGGCGCTACACTACACGCATTTTGCAGCATGAAAAGAAATAATTATTCTGGGATGATGAGTCTCCGAAGCCCATGAAAATAATATTTTTTATTCCTACACCCATAAAGAACAGAAGATGTCTTGGAAAACTCACTCAACGCGGAGTGAAAGCTGGCTTGGGGAAAGCCAGCAAAGATTTAGGAAGAGGAGAAAAACTGGAGAAACTAATGAAACTATGGGGAGCTATAATAAAAGAGAAAAATTTAATGACCATCTGGCATCAGTCTCTCTTCCGGTGGGACAATCAGAGCAAGACTACAACCATGTTTCTCAAGTTGTTGAAAAAGATCACTCCAGTGATTCTCCAGAAAGAACAACAAGTGGGAGTAGTCTCAGTTCTAGTGTTATTTCACCATTTGTATTCTTCCTAGCCCTTGTGCTGATTAGTCCTGTAGTGAAGAGTGATCTAGTTGGAGGCGTGATCACAGTGCCTTTAGTACTTGACAGGGTGGACAAGCCCTATTTGATAAGAGAAGATGTGATAGTTGCAGAGTCAGGAGAACTTTTAATTAAGCCTGGAGTTCAACTTTTATTTTCGCCGACAGTTGGGATTACAGTATTTGGACGCTTGATTGCAGAGGTAAATACCAAACATATTTTTAAAATACATAATAAATCTATGTGCATATTTATGCAAATCCACAGATGCCACACTTAAGGTTATTGATCGCTTGTTTAAGTCGTGAGCATAAGTATTTATTTACATGTGGGTTTTTATTACAATCTTGTTACTTCAGTCATGATCGCCTTTTTTATGTAACAATAGGGTAGATAACGACTTCAAATCATCTTTTATTATGCCAAACACACATCTTGTTAGAAAATAAAGAAACATTGCTGATTGCATTTGATAATAAACGCTCATTGTTTGGCTGGAGGTACAATACCGTTTCAGCTTGAAGCTCTGTTTTTTGGCATATGAGTACCTGAAAACTAAGTTTCAACATGTGTAACAATGAAGTATGACATGGATATGAAACGTAGTAGACTCGTGTTTTTTTTTGCTAATGCACAGTTATTATGTGCGAATATAAAAAAAATATATGATTGCTGCTCGGTATGAAGCGGAATAATGGTTGTAGTTGTTGATGTCATTAAACTTCACCTATATATTTGAGTTGAGGTTTTAGTGGGTACACACGACCGACGGGATATGTAATTTATGAGGGAAATAATAATCTAGGAAAAAAAAGTCGTGGCTCATCTTCTTCAGATTGGGACTATGGTTAAGGAAGCTGCAAAAGATGAAAAAGATGCTAACGATTATGACATGACTTGCAAAAAGGGAAACAGATGAAATGTTTTCATACGTGAAAATGAAGCGATGTTTGAAAATCGTGGCTAATGAGCCACACATCTTGAAGGTATGTGAGAATAAGGATGGCCCGTTGTACTATAATTGCGCAGGTATTTAAAGCGCCAAACAGTCAAAACTTCCGAGATTATATGTAGTTTAATAAGTTTCACATTTGTAATAGAAGCCTCATGCTGGCCGTTTGATTAAAAAATGCATTTCGTCTGTTGTCCACAATAAGGAAAACTTTTGACTTGATATATTTTCTGTTTTGATATGAATGGTTTTGTTTTATTGTCTGGCAAAATATAGTGTAAACCATGTAGGCATATTTTGCGGAGTAATTTATGTGCATATGAAGTCGTGCGAATAGTTATTGAAGTTTTGTGGTCGTGTTGCTGTTTGAAACTATCACAGACGTGACACAATTGTTTAAAAAAGTGTGCCTTAAAGAAAATTCGGCAAAAATCAGTTTTGAAAAATAGTAAAGAGCATAAAATGCAGACATTTGTTCATAGCACAATTTTCACTGATGACGGAAATTGTTGAATTTGTTTAATAACTTACTTGAATTTGGAAATACATGATATAATTCATACCCTTTTGATACTCAATCCGATTTTGGTAAATCTTTCGTTTAACCTTTTGTGAAGAAATGAAAGTCTCAAAGTTATCTGCTAGCTCATCATATTTTTTTCATCAACGTTTTTCCATTCAGCCATACCAAATTTCATGCTCAAAATGATGATCACACACTCTAATGGATTATTCACGATCAACATGACAAGATTCTTGTTTAATTCTATTTTTATTTTCCCCAAAATCAGAACAATTTTGAGTTTCTGCGTAGAACAGCTTAATGGCACGAGTTTCAATTTATGTCATCATCTCATTGTGAAACTTCCTTTTAAAGCTTGTTTTCATTGTTGTAGTTACCACTGCTATATGCAATCAACTCAAAATATTTATAGCTTCTCCGTGACATGACATCAGTTAGTGTCGAAACAGTGTCAGAGCAAAGTATGAAATTTGATCAAGACTTTTTTAACAACAAAAACTTTCTTTTTGAAAAGAAAAAATCAATGTGATAAATCATTTTGTATAGAAATATTGTTGCATATAAAAGAAAACGAAATTGCAGAAAAACATTAACCTAACAGCAAAGTTTTTTTGTCAAGCTGTTCCCCTCAATCTGTATAATACAGCAACAGAGTTTTTTTAGCAAGCATAAAATCCTAAGTGGGAAGTGGTCTACTGCAGAAATTTTACTGGAAAAGGAATTGTGGAGGCTCACATAAAAGTGATCCACTCTATNAGCAAAGTTTTTTTGTCAAGCTGTTCCCCTCAATCTGTATAATACAGCAACAGAGTTTTTTATTTTTTAGCAAGCATAAAATCCCAAGTGGGAAGTGGTCTACTGCAGAAATTTTACTGGAAAAGGAATTGTGGAGGCTCACATAAAAGTGATCCACTCTATTCATTGAGGATCATCGCGAAAAATAAAATATGGCTGAAGGCTGTGTGTGCAAACATCTAGGCAAAACCGGCAAACAATCTGCTTCTGATCTTCTTTGCGTTTTTTTTTTTGTTCGATCTTTTCAGAAAAAAACTTGATCCCTAACATTTTTATAATGAAGAAGAAAAACCTATTGACGAGTTCATTTGCATGAACTCAAGGCAAGCCACGAGATGCTTGTCTCGTTGGATATAAAATTGAAAAGAGAGTTACGTTTCAGAATCATTTTTGGTTTCTAATCCCACACACTAAAGAACGGAAAGGATGATATCATTAGACTTTTATTGACACAATCAAGATGGAAAAAAGTATCAGTTATCCGAAAATAGGTTTCGTAACTAGTATTACATGGAAGCATCGGTAATCATTAGTAAATAATTTGGTTTATGTTTCCAAAACACGTTTTACATTTTACTTATGTAAAAACCTATGGATACTGAGTGGGTACACCACGTGCAATAGTGTATTGCAAATGGAAACATAACATGTAGCAAGTAACAAGTTAAAAATATATATTAAGTTATGTTTGCTAATGACTTAAATTTCAGCTCCATTTTAAAGTTTTGTACATACATGAAATACCCCCATTTAATAACCTTTACGTATGATTTGGTATTTTTAAGTTTTAACAATGTGCATGTAAAACTGATGAAATTCCACTTCAAGTTAAGGTTGCAACTGCAAACTGCAATCTTCAGCAGCCCTCAGCAAGCAATTAACACGTTTTTTTTTGCAAAAAATGCGCTACCTAATCCAAGTTTCACTGGCGTCCTTATAAAACTAACACTTTTCAAATAACAAGATCATGACTCTCACCTTTCAAGTAGACAACAAAAGAAGAAGCTCTAAAATTTCTGTAATGAACTTCTTGGTAATGACCGGGGATCATGACAGTGATAAAAAACTGATGGCGATAAGAATAGGATGAGGTAGTCAATGATTACCATAAATCTTGTTGTACCCTCTACGCTCTTATTTTTGCACACGCAATGGTCAACAGTAACCGCAGCAGGTAGCAAAAAGACCTTTTCTGCAACCTGAATCAATGTTTTTATACGATTCAAATACGTAAACTTGCCCTTTTTGACTCATTCCCATTTCGTCACGGCAAACGTCCAATACCCAAGAAAATTTCCCACAACGACAACGCTCGCCCAGTATGAGCAATTATCAGGTCAATCAAAAATGAATCATTTTGTAGAGTATGATGCACTAAATCGTTTACCAAAATATTCATGAAAAATTACAACTCTACAATATAAATTGAATGAGTCGGCCATTAAACAGCTTGATGACACATTCAAGTAAGCACAAGAGACTGACAAATGCCTCAAT